>BMAO01021438.1:0-172745 GCA_019973975.1 Trichonephila clavata
GCACTATTTTACAAGCGCTGTCTTCAACATCAAGAACTTCCCTCTTCACTTTCTGGTACTCTTTTTTTTTTTTTTTTTGCAAATTCTTCTGAAAGTAGACAATATTGTTGATTTTTCACATCAAATGATATAATTTCAAAAAAAAATAATATGTTTTTGGTTGGACTTGAGCTCATAAACTTGTCACAATTGAGAAACGTTTTATAAATTGAGGAAACTTAAAAGAAAAATATTTAAAAAGTTTTTTTTACGATAGTTGAAAAATTATTGTATTTCAAACAAGCCGCTAAGAATTGAGGGGAATATTTTTATCAAAGAATATTGGGAATATGTAAGTTTACTCCAGCTGATGTATAAAGGGCTGGGATCCAAAACAAATAAACAAACAAACACACACACAATAATAATAATAATTTGAGTATCACAATTTGGCGAGTGTGAAGAATTCCTTATTTAGGTCATTATTTAAGATGGTTGATGTTCTATTTGGGGGGGGGGATTTAGGCAGTCCTGTGATTATTTAAATTTGTTTTATTCCACTTCTTGAAACACATAAGTATATTAAACATAAATTAGGGAATTGACGACACAATACAGAACAAAAGAAACGAATACACAATGAGCTGCAGCCGGCTACATGTTGAAGGTAGACAAACAACAGAAAGAGATGATTTCCAGAAACTTCGGTTTATATAGGCAGATCAAATCACGTGATCTGAGTGGGTGGATAGATGTAGTTCAACATACTCTCGTTAGGCGGGTAGCTAGGTTATTAATTAAACGTGGGTCCTGGAGGAATGGACCATAGATAAATCAAAAGCTATTACAGATTAAATTACTGGAAATTATTACATATATATTATTCATCCATTCAAAGTAGGAATCGACTTAAAATTTTTTTATGTTACTTGTTTATCTTAAATTTTATAATGATAAAAGAAATTCATTACCACTAATGGTAATCACAAAAAAAAATTTATTATTATTTCTACATGTAATAAGTAGATTTACAGATTATTCCTGAGCATAAAATGTCCAAAAATGACTTCCGGATCAAATTTGATATTTTCCTTTTCACTCCTAAATCAACATAAGTCTATATTTACTCTACCGAGTACCATCCACACTTTTCTGCAAATGCACCAAAATTGAAAACACTTTCACGACTAATTACTCAATGAAAATCCTCGCAGTGAATGTGTAGAGTACGCAGAAAGTTTATTACAAGATTATTCATCCTTTATTGGATGAAGCGAAAAGCAATCTAACTCTTCTCAAAATTTAGTAACAGGATTACAGATCGACAGAGAAACGATCACTAGGCCCCGCATTAATCTTGCACTCTGTGAAAGTTTGCTCCAGAATTACGGACCCATTATTAAAAGACTGCTGCCACTCCCACACACTGAAAATCTTTTCTGTAATAATATTACGCTGAACATTAAGAAGGAACACTGCGTAAATATATTTCGCCATTTTTTAATTAGTATTCTATAAGACGAGTAGAGGAAATTATGAGTATATTTTTAGACACTGTTATATTTTTATAATGCCAATATTTCCTGGTAAGGGAGTTAAAGAATGTTGAGAATAACTCTTCTTTGGTATCAAATAATACTAATGTAATGTATTTAACCCAATGAAATTCCATATTGAATTTTAGAAAACAACAATAATAACAAAGATTCAAACATTATATAATGTGTAATATGTTTAATTTCTTTTCGCGTATTTAAAATTTTTTTGGAGTATTTCGGCTGTCTGGACCAGGGATGTCAAACTCGCGACCCACAACGAACCTTTTTGCGGCTTGGGTGGTCATGGTAGCCTAGTGGTCAAGGTAACGGACTCGTGGCTGGTAAGGTTATGAGTTCGAGCCCATTGCCGCTGAAGACCCGCTGTGTAGGAAAGCGATGCACGTTAAATCTGCCGAGAGCTCAAACGTCCTCCTGTTGGTGTGGTGGGGTAGTTAGGAGAGGGGGTGCCAGCTTAGGTGCCATCCTCGTCGCTTGACCATGATTCAAATGAACGAGTTCCGTCGCCAGAAGCCCTTGTGTAGCTGAACAGTGCGACGTTTCACTCACTCGTGGCTTGGACATTATATTGACACACAATATTATATAGTAAAATAAGAAAAACACCGATGCAATAATTAGGTAGAATTCGCTAAAAGTTTTTTTTTAACTATACTCTCTTTTTGTTGTTGTTGTTGCTATTATTAAATAAAATGCGTGCATTTATATATTTTGAATATACCACAATTAGGTAAATACGTAAACTTCAAGTGTCAGGACATAAACATTAAATTTTTCTTGTTGTTTTATATATATTTACTATAATGTATTATTCGAAATAAACCTGCGGTTTTATGAATATTAATTTCTTTTTGCAGCCCACCTGAAGTTAAACCTTGTTTGCTTGGCCCAAGTTAGCCTTTGAGTTTGACACCCCTGGTCTAGACGGTCAAGGTCATAAGCGTTATGATCAAGGGCGGATTCAGGTATTGGCAACATGGGCTCGTGCTCAAGGTGGAATTTCTTATTCACGATAGCGTTTAATGTATAGTAATTAAACTAGAATATCGACTTCACTAGTCAAGCAAAACTAGCATATAAATGATCTTTAAAAGTAATTAATAGATAAGGCATATCAAAAACGGAGAAAATAGATATTTTGTGTCGTCTAAGCCAAGAATTAATCAAGCAACTGTACGCAGTGACGCTTTAAGACTTTTGGGGTCCAGGGCCCTTATGCTAAAGTAGGTCCCTTAACCCGGCATTACTCGCGTGAAAAAAACGACCTTAAGTTCTCGCGCAGGGTATGTCACACCCAAGGGTGTTTACATTGTGTTCTTACCGTAAAGTTTGTATACAAAGATTAAAAAGGAAGAAAGTAGGAAATACAATATGTTTATTACATTTTTCTGTTCTTTTTATAAGGGCAATCAGTGCATTGCTTATACTCTCCTTTAATCTCGTCGTGAGTGAGTGCGATGTTTTCAATGAATCTTAATTTTTTTTAATCTGTATCTTTTTAAAACTAAACATATAGGAGTAAACTTTTCTAGTATTTAAACTCAAAAATTTTGGAATTTCTTTTTTTATTTTCTTTTATTTTGTTCCAGCAATAATTTTTTTTTCTTTTTCAAAAGTTCATCTAGTAATAGTTTTTTTTTTTCAAAGTGGAAGTGGATAAGATGTGTACCAGTTGTCTCCTTTAAAATTACGTTCTTCTCAAATGTTTTTGTGTCTCTACATACAAAACATTTATTTTCAACAATGTCTCCCTTTTCTAAATCTGGATCGATTCCAGTGGAGGAATCCTACTTGCTGTTATACTCTTCATCATTTGATTTTTCCTCATCATAACCCGAAGAGAATTTCTTCATCCTAAAATACTGTTGTACTACATATATATTAAATACTGTATCTATTAAATTACTGAAATATCACATTTCTTCATCATAATTACAATAATACGATGTTGCATGAGGAAGATTTAAAACGTGCTCATGCATTCAGAACTGTAACGAAGATTGACGCTCAGGGTATGACATACCCGAAGAGGCGATATCCAAAATATATATTTAGAATTCGACTACAAGCTAAGGCTCTTAAATGATATGACCTTAAAGTCAGCTACACGAGAAACTATCCATTTCCCAAAAAAGGTTTAGGGGGAGCGTTGAAAAAAGTTAGACTGTGGGTATGACACACCCTGCGCGAGAAGTGCCGGGTTAAATTAATGGAAAAAAAGGATATCACATACGAGGTAGGATTCAAGAGCTCCCGGACTGGAAGCTGTAACGGGAAACATTTTTGCAGTAAAGTGACTGCGATAACATTTCTGGGTCACTGAATTCTTCCCTTTTCTAAAAGAGTTTGCCCAGTATCACGTGGTAGAAGGCTCTCCACAGTGTTATGACACGAATGACGGATGTCATAATAATACAGTCTCGCCACTGTTGCTAATTGACATGTAACACGAAATTCACAGTTTTTTGGTGGATATATACGAGAGTTACATTTGACAATTAAAATCATTCGGATCATGATCTTATTAAAGCAAAATCGAGAAAGTGACAAGGCCCTTCTCGAGTCTGAGGCCTTAGGGCCGGATCCAGTTGGCCTTCAAAACGGCCTGATTGCCCGCTACCGGGGATTAGTGAATTTAGGAGTGGGGATTGAGGTTACCGACGATGAGTGAATTCATTGAATGGGTAACATGCAATGGAGGGGAAAAAATTATTTTTGGAAACGGTTCCTCGAACATAAATTCTTGAAATAAGGATGTAAAATCTGAATGAACAAATAAGCAAAAAATATGGAGGAGAGGGTGGAAGCTTATTTTCTAGAGTGAAGAAGTATGTTCAGTGGATTAGGGGGAAGCTCATCTACGAAAGGGTAGGGCGAGTGTGTTCATGACATTTTAAGAAAGCTCAAAAATATAATTATATATTATATCCAATAAATATGTGTTAAGTCTTTTCTTCCATCTTGTTAATTTTTATTTTATGAAATGATATTACTTGTGTGTATTCTGTTTTAGGTTTTAAGTGTAACTAACCGTTTCTTTAACCGGCAGAAGGCATCATAACGAGTGAGTGAGAAAATATTAACATCGCACTGTTCAGCAACTCGTGGGCTTTTGGCGACGGACCTCGTCCTTTTGAACCTTGGTTAAGTGACGAAGACGACACCGAGAGACATCTTAAGACATGGGCCAACTGGACCCAGGTCCAGGGCCTCGAATCGTTCTCGATTCAGTCTTCTTAAGATCATAATTCGAATAATTTCAAAGGTTAAATGTTATTTCCGATTGCATATTCTCCTAAAAACTTGGAATTTCGGATGATATGTCAACTGGCTACTAGTGATGACCGTCGTCCACGTACAGGCCTAGGTCTACCACCATCCACCATCATTACTCATTCAGTCAAAAGGTGATAGTCCAGCCGGTTTGTGAGATTGCAAATCTTGCACATTTATTTGATTCGGGTTATTGTTTGTACGAGTATTTGACAGCTTATATGCTGTGCATAGTCTACTTTTAAGGCCTATATTTGTGTTGGGTCCCAGGGCCTGAAGAAGTCTTAGATGTCTCTGACGACTCCTGAGCTGGCACCTCCTCCCCAAACTTGCACACTACACCAACGGGAGGACGTTTGAGCCTCGACATATTTGACGTATATCGGCCCCTTCAGCATGGCGGATCTTCAGCGGTACTAGGTTTGAACTCCTGACACGTCGGCCACGTATCCATTACCTTGACCACTAGGCTACTGAGGCCATCGGCATTGTAAAAAAGAGGTTAGCTTAAAAGATTATTTATTGTTTTTATGTTTCTACCTGAAAATTTTTTTCTTTAATTATTGTTGAAAAATATAATCAGTCATCTCCTCTGGAATTCTTTCATTCTTTCTGAATTTAGAAATGTCTATTACAAGTCAATAATACGAGTAATTTTGCTGTTTTTATACATAATAAACTTAAGTATTAACATTATTTAAACTTACACTTTTTAGTTAGTATGCCAGCCACCACACTCCAAGCTATTAATTCACTCAATCCAATTTCCTCGTTCGAAATTCCGTTTTAAATCCGTCATTCTTAAGTATAAATAACCTCAAAAAACTTTAAAAAAAATTACTAAGATTTTGATTTTTCCCCTCCTTCCCAGCTACTCTCTGTTCCAAGAATAACAATTTAAAAGCCCAATTTCGTAACACAGTAGACTTTATTATTTAACCACATAATTTTAGCGAGCGGTTGCTTATTAAGAAAGTTGCACGAAACAGTCCAGTTTCCCGCCGTAACCGTGGCCTAGGGTGTGGTCTAAGGGGCGGAGCATCCCCGTAAATGATGATTACTCCAAGTTAAGCTTTCATCGGGCAGGTAGGACAAGTATGACGTCATCAAATAGCCGCACCTACAATCATCGGCCGTCTTTTTTGTGTACATCTATGTGGGATCTGTTTCAATCAGATACCGGTTAGTAATGTCGAGAGAGATAACAGCGCTCCGAAATTGTTTTTTTTTGACTTTTTTTCTAGTTAAATTTTTTCACGTAGCCTTTTTAACAGCAAATGCATGTATACCTGTTACTTAATTTGCATTAACGGTGTTGAAGAACGTGTTTTTTAGTTTTGATTTTTCTTTTCAAAAGGATTTTTTGTTCGGTTCTTGAATGGAAGGGGGATAATGTATATATAATTTCCTTTCTTTTTTGTTGTATAAGAACTTAAAAAAAACTATTTTTTGCACAAGTGGGTTTAAGGTATCCGACTACCCTAAAACTGTGAATTTTGCCAAAAATTGACAATTTTTTTTATGATTTTATTTTATGGGCCATCTTATTAGCTTTATAAAAATACCAAGTTTATCATTTTCCGTTTACTAGAACAAGAACTACGTTTTAGTAAAAGCAGATGCCATTCCTTTAAGCAAGATGTCATACTTTAAAACGCGTTTGACTCGAAATGTGATTTTTTGAAAATAATCAAACGGGGTCAAGTTTTGACAAAAGTTTTGAACATAATTAACTGTGTGACATATTTTCTGTAAGTTCTGTATAATAGTAGAAGTGTTTTAACCCTCAGATTTATCAATCACTGTTTTATTACGAAATTTACAGTACTTTATGTGAATATAATCACTGTCTTTTTAAGCATTTTAGTATAGTAACCGAGATAAAGTGCTCTAGTTTTTGTAAAAAAGAAAATGTCTCTTATCCTAAAGGTCATTTCAAAATTGAATCATATAGCAACACATTAGATTGAAAAAATGAAAAATTTGTTCATAAACCTTTGGTGCAGAATGGGCCGCGTTTATGCTATTTTTTGTCAATTTTTACCAATTTTTTCCCATTTCAGTAATAATAATTTCTTTTTCTCTGCTTAATATTAGCACATTTTTCTTAAAATGCACTAAACAAATCTAAAAATAACAAAAAAATCCCCATCTCTCTTTTTTTAAAAAAAAAGTTGTCGCAACCAGTCGGATACCTTAAATCGTAGGGCAAAACCGCATATCATTTAAATTCGAACGTTTTAAAGGCTAAATGGTGTGTTATTTGTACTAGAAAGCATCTGTTTCAAGTCTCTCTAGGTCATTGCAACATTTGTGTTTTCTGAAACAGAAATCCGGTACTTGAGAATTTCAAGGTCACGTATCAACCCCGGTCTTACACCTCCCCCCACAAATAAAGGAAACCACCGTTTAACCGTCGACCCTACAACAGTCGTTGGTCAAAATATGACACTCGTTGAATATACATTGTGAACAAATTTAAATCATTAGGAATCCTTCTAATGATTTTCGAAGAATTAAAAAAATGTAGTTAAAATAAATTTTTGAATATAAATATAAACTTTTTTCTAAAATTTAAGTCATAGTACATTTTGTTAAAATGCTAAAGAATATATTTTTAAAATTTTTGGTTTCTAAATTACACATGAAAATAAATTAAAATTTTAAATAATAACTAATTAATAAATGGAAGGAGTTTCTACTTATTTTCAGGTGACACAAACAGCGAAAAAAAATCACTATTCACTGCTGTTTAACTAAATTTATTTAATGCTTAGCTTTTTTTTAAAGCTGAGAATAACAACTGCTTAGGAAATTCTGCAGTAAGATTTTTTTTCTTCCCAATTCCAATTGACCGTGGATTGTTATTGATTATCTGTTAGTATAAATTTGTCAAAAGGAAAACATTAAATGTACGATTACACTTGAAAAAATAAAGATTAGTAAGAAAAAAGATATATTTTTTAAAATTTTGTTAACTGAATATCATAACGATGAATGACGTTTCTTTATTTAATAACCGATGAATTTCCTTTCAAGTCCTTCAACATTCTAGCACCTTTACAGTTGGAATATTTTTCATAATAAACTATTTATCAACTATTTGATACCTGCTTTATAAAATGTATCTTTAAGCAAAACAAATAAAAAATATATACTTACAGAAATTCTATATTTAATAAAATTCAAGAGGGAATAAAATATGTATAAAACATATCTTACTATAAGTTTTTTTATTTTTCTTTCATACTTGCACAGAAAAGGCGAATAGATAATTAATATCCACGTATCCACTATGTTTATTTACTGTTTCTCAAGCATTTTTATTTATCAGTAATGAATGTTACTGATTTCAGAGTGTTAATAATTAATATTAATTATTAATATTAATTATTAAATCAGTGCTTATAATTGTCGCCCTCTAAGGGAACACAAGGGCTTTTGGCGACGGACCTCGCAATTTTGAACCATGTTTAAGTGACGAGGACGACACCCGAGATGGAATCCCCTCTCCTAACCACCACACCAACGGGAGGACGTTTGAACTCTCGACATATTTAACGTGCATCGCTCCCCTACACGGCGGGTCTTCAGTGGCACTAGGCTTGAACTCATGACACGTCGCGACGAGTCCGTTACCTTGACCACTAGGCAACCGTGGCCACAGGTCAAATAACGAAGATAATACTTGAGCTGGCACCCCCCAACTTCCACATCGTGATGACTTTGAGCCACGACTAACTGAACGCGTATCAGTTCCCTCTTAACAGCACATATTTAGTTTCATTAGATTTTGAACTTACTGCTCGAGAATGCCAGCCACAAGTTCGTGACCATGGCCAGTTCGCTACTGTATATGCTTTACATAAGAGTGCTATAAGTATATGCTTTATGTATAAGAATGCTATAAGAATATGCTTTATATAAGAATGTTATATGCTTTATATAAGAATGTTATAAGTATATGCTTTTTATATAAGAATGCTATAAGCATATGCTTTATATATATAAGAATGCTATAATTATATATGCTTTACATAATAATGCTATAAGTATATGCTTTATATAAGAACGTGTAAAAAATGTTTTTAATAATCAAACATGTGTTATATAGCAAGTGCACATAGCAATTTGATTGTGGCAGTATATATTAAAGTGATATGTGAACATGCCATTTTATTTTAAATCTCAATATAAGAAAACAAACTAAAGTTAAAATAGTAAATTATGTCATTTTTACAGTTTTGGGTTATCTATTTATTTTTTAATTTGCAGAAATGAAAGTAACTTATTTGGGGTAATATATTCACATTTAGAAAAGGGAGGTAGTTTTTTTTTAAAGGATAGAATATGATTTTTGCCTTTTAATTAATTGCGGTTTTTTCTATAGGAGATTCAATAACTTTTTTTATTGATCAGGGCTTATTATATATTTAATTATTGTGTTTTTTTATATTTCTTTTTCTATTAAATCCTTTTAATCTACTGATGAAACAAATCAAGCAATAAAAGCAACTTTTTTTTAATGCAGAATTTTCATTCTGCTACATTCGACCCCTCCCCCCCATTTTTAAATTTTTATCAATTCTTCAAAGAATAATCGTTTGGTAAAAAGGTGCTAAATGGCGACTTGACTGCTTTAGGTCATTGATATGCCATTTCTGGGAATAAAACTGTAGTACACTTGAATTTTCAGGGTTATACTTACTCACTAACCCCGTATTTCAGCGTTTCCCTCACTGAAAGGGGGTTGAAATACTTTTTCAAACGGTCAAAGCTCCCAGCAGGAAACTATAATGCTAATTATTCGAAACATCACTAGGTCTAGATGTCCTCTGCGACTCAAGGATGTGCATCCAAACTATTTTTTTCCCGACCTCTCATGTATTTAAATTGGCACTATTTTCCATAAGGGAATATTTTTTTGTGTGTACTACTTCAGTCCAACACTTGAATCACGCATATTTCACAACTACAAAATTTTTCACTGAGCACAAATAGAAAGTCTTAGTTTTGTTGAAGAGTTTGGCGACAACATCTGGCAGACGTTAGAGCTCAATGCACACGTCCTATGAATAAAACATAGTAAAAGAAATAATAATATTAAAAAAAAGAATTTATTTTATATTTTTTTTCTCTTGCCTATACCATTCCACTTCGCAAACGACTGAAACAGCCCACATGGAAAAATACAAAAAAAATTCGCGAATATTTTACTTTTATTTGAAAGGGAAGTTCTCTTTTTTGAAGTCTCTTTTAGAAGAGATGGCATAAAAAACTCCGATTTTTTTGTGAAATGATAAAAATTTCAATTTTTTTTCGCTTGTTGCCTCGCGATCAATGGCTGCATCTTCTACATGGCTGATCTCATTGACAAGAACGGCAGCGCCTCGTCGGCTCTTGTCACTCACCAAACATCTGGGTGAGGGAGACCCAGGGGCCAGAGCCCTTTCCTGCATAAAAAAGAGACACACACTCCCCCCTTTTTACCTTACACTCCCCCATAGAAAAAGGTACAGTTACAGTCCATCCCACAACCATATTCACAATGTCTCCTCAAAACCCAAATTCATATTTATTCACTTTTCATTGCCCATTTCTGATCTCAGCGGGAAAGTTTGACTCTTGTTTCTTGTCATAGATTTTTTTTACATGCTTTATAGTGAAGTAGTACGAATTCTGAACATAATATCGAGAACAAGATATAAACAGAACCATAGAATTTTCGAAATAATATGAAAATAGTCTGTAAAAGCTGTATTTATAATGCAAACTATTTATAATACTTTTACAAGTGGTAAGCAAGTAATGAAACTAAGTCGCAATCATTTTAGATGTGTAGGGCTCCACTTGTTGGAACGCCCCTAAAATTCTTGAGCTTCTGGCTCAGATTGAAGGGAAATCCAATGTAATAAATAAAAAAGAATAAAAAAAATCTTACAAATTTCTACTAAAAGTATAAAATAGAAAAAAACTCATTTATTTATATATCTGTTTAATAATACTGACAAATACATTAATATCAATCTCCTAATGCTGGAATGACCTAAGTTTAAAGGGCATATGGCTTAAATTGGAGCCCCAGTAAATAAATAAATACACACGTAAAAGCGAGTAAAATGAAAAATCTTACGAATCTTTTTAATAACATAAAATAGGAAAAAAAACATTAATTAAAGATACATTAAATACTAACAAATACATTAAATATTAACAAATACGTCAAATATTAACTTAAGAGAAAATCAAAGTTAATGTAAATTTGTTTTGTTTGTTTTATATTTTAATGAAATTGCTTAATATTTCAAATTTAAATTCTTTAAATTATTTTCTATGTGTATGGTTTCGAATTTCAATATGCTATCATTTTTTTAGTTAAATAAAATACTCCTTTCCCCCTTTGTTTATGAAAGATGTTTTTCTTATCAACACAACGAATCCTCTTCTGAATTGAATTAGAACATACTAAGAAAACAAAGATGAGACTGGAATATACATTCCAGGGTCTTAATACCTAAAATTTTTCAAATATAAAAATTAAACTTTTTTTTTAGTTCTTTGTTGGAATTGGGATACATCAATATTCTTTGAAGACATTAAAAACACATTTTATTTTGAGACAATAGTAAGTAGAACAATGATCTTACTTTCTTCGAACGACAGTAAATGAATAAAAATACATTTATTTGCAAACTTTTTCTGTTATTGCTGTAAAAATACATGATTTAAATACAATGCTGATACTAAAAAAAATGTTCTAAAATATGATTTTTGAGTAATCTATAAGCGACACTTGATTGCAAATAGTTTCTATATTGTTCTATAACACAAATTCGAAGTTTCTAGAATCTGATAAATAAAATGGATATATTTTTCATACTTATTTTTCTCTTCAATACTTTATCGCTAAACGATAAATAAATTCTTATTCGCCTTGTAATTAATATTTCGAAGAACTTGCGTGTTAGAATTCAAGAAGAAAATAGTGTGTAATATTTAATCTCACCTTTTAAAATTCCTCGTTGAAGCAAATCAATGTTTTATTTCCTTTTTTCCTTCTTCGTCTTTTTTAGTTGGCTGTTCGTAAATTTTTAAATCATACGAAGAAAAGAACAAAGTGGCAAAGTTCAAATGAAAGTATGTATAAATGATGTATGGCATAGCAAAACTATTACATTGACGTGCATGATAATAACATTAATCAAATGTAAATTCCATTCATAAAAGAGAATGGTTATCTCCCGTAAAAATTTTAGCGAAAGCGCAACTGATATCTAGAGAGTGAAAGAATGAGAAAAAAAAATTCTATGTTCCATGTCAGTTTATCTCAAGTTATCTAAATAAAATCGATAAATCAATCGATTTTTTTTTGTCTTCCAACTTATTTTAATTAAATTTTTCAACAGTGTTTTAATGTGAAGACTGGTTAGTTAAGATTTAATAACAGTTTAATATAATCATCATGTCAAACTCTATAAATTAATACCTATGGAAGTCAGTTAATTTTATGTCTCCTGCGCTTTTATTTAAGAAAAGTAATTATTAGATTAACCTTTTTTCTTCTAAACTCAATCGGTTCAGTAAATGAAATTGCTTGTTGCCATTTTTTTTGTCTCTTAGTAAATTGTTAGATAGTGCTTAGAACGTAATTGATGCATATCATTTGCCTTTTTTTCGATAAAACAAGAGTAATTTTTCGTTTAAAAAAAGGTGAATGATATTGAGAGAGAAAACAATTGTTATATTTTTATTTTCACAATAAAAATAATATATACCTAAGGAATAGTATAATTTTTTTTTTATCTAAATACTAATAAGTTGTATTTTGTAGTAAGATTTTTTAAGACGGCTGTATATTTTTTACTTAATATATGTCAGCTTAATATTTATATTTTAAATAATATCACTAAAATTTAACATATACTTCTCTAGAGCTCCTTTTGTTTACATATATTACTATTAGTAGTTCTATTCCAATTATATATTTTTTTTTATAAAATCAAACCACTTTTTAAAATTTGTTGGGCGTTTCAAATGTTTTAAAAAGAAATTTAAGTACTCTTTAATGGCAGCATTTAACTTTATTTAGATTTTTAGTCGATGAAATATATTCTCTACGTAAGCTTTTATCACAATTTATTTTATTCAAAAACTTATAATTTCCAATTATATCGACTGAATTCATTGTTGCGGCAACTGAGATGGTAGTAATAATGATTTCTAATGTAATAAGTTAGAAATTTCTTACAGTGTTTTATGTTCGTGTAAAATCAGAAAAGCTCATTGCCATTGAATAATTAAAATATAACGAAGCTCAGAAAATATTCGAAAAAAAAATGTTAATTTGTTCATAATTTTAATTCGTAAATTATTATTTTAATTATAGATTTCATGAATTAAATAACGCTAAACGACAATTCTTATTTACTGCTAAAATTCCGAATTTTATTTTGTTGACAATAATAGATTTTTAATTAATTTAATCTAATTTTTTATTACTTTTTATCGAGAAAAAAGGGAAAGGGGGAAATAAATAATAACGAAGAAAATTTTCATAAAGCATTTTTGAATAAAAAGATAAATATGTCTTATTACAGTAGAAAAAATAATATTTTTTTTTAAAAAAAAAAACGGAATTATTGCATTTATGTCCACTCTAATTTTTGTATAAAGTTTTATAAAATTATAAAGTTTTACTTATTAAAATAATAAAAATTATGTTAACTATGTTAATTATGTTATAAAAAATTATGTTAACGACCTAAAATCATCTAATATAAGCAACAAAAAAAGAACTTTTTTCGCAAATTTGGATTGAATTTCTATAGAAAACAACAACAAAAATCCTATCTTGTTTAAAAGCACCTCCATTTCTCCCCCCCCCCCTTTGCATTCCTATACACTGAAAAAAAACCAGGTTTCCCTCTGCTTATCAAAAAAGAGTAACTTCCAAATATATATATATATATATATCGTTCTTCAAAAATATTTGCAACATGTAAGATAAAAATGAAAATATACTCTACCTTCTTCAGTATCTGGAGGGGGGTGAGGGGGAATGGAGCCATTTTGCCCTAAGTATTCAAAACGCCCAAAGCCACCCACTTAGCCCTTTAACAAAAGAAGCCTCTAAAGTTATCTGTTGATCCTTCCAGCGTAAGTCAAGTGTACTGTGTTGTACTAGTACTGTCCAATAGTTTCATATGGTCGAACGGATTCGGATGGGTGGTCGTTTGCTATCTTCACCGATTTTCAAAAGATCGAAGAAAGGCCCACTTAGGCGATGAAAATCTTTCGTTTTCAGGTTCTATTTGAGCCTGTTTATTACCTTTGCCAGTAACAATAAGGGTTTTTCCTTTGATATATTTCAGCTACCGGAATAGCTTGGTTTTTGTGTTTGTTAAACAGGCGTAATGGTCTTTATAAAGTGAGTTTGCCACAAGAAATGTTTTTAGCGAAGTAAATCCGATTGTAGTGACTTGGTAAATAGTGTTGCTTGAAAAGGGCTTTTTTAAGACTCTAGGTAGACATTTTGTGTGCCGACAAGGCTTACAAACGTAAGTCAATACTCAATCAACAGTGGTAGGAAGTTTCAAGTAGATTGATACAGGCACAAATGGGAATCAAAAGGGAAAAAAGAAACAAGAATGGGTGCAAATACAATAAATACAGAACAAAATACAAGATTGCTCACATGCAAAAACGGAGACATTCAGTAATTAAAATTATACAATGGTGAAGGTTTGGGAATGATCATAATAATAATTTCAAAATACAAACACATAAAGCATACATACACACAAATACTTATGTACATATAGACACAAACATGTATATATGCATGCGAATACACACATATACATACACGTACAGTAAATGTTAGGAATTACACACAAAAAATTTCAATCTAAATAATATTGGAATAAATGCTATTAATCTATGCACAAAACGATGTAAAAGAAGATTTGCTCTGAACAAAGGCAGAGAAAGGAGGAGGCCACGCTATATTGTTCTTTTGTATGGAGTTCATGAGAGTACGTCTTTCGGAAGTGAAATTAGTACAAGCAAATATTGGCTTTAGAAGGGAAATAAGTTCCTATATTATCGGTGCTTAAATCAAGTTTGTTTCAAGTTTGTCAATAAAATGTTCAATTTCGACCAAACTTTAATTTTGATTGATAAAAAACATTAATTTTGATAGATAAAAAACATTAATTTTCAACTAATAAAAAATATAAAAACATTCGCATACTAAACTGTTATTATTGAAATATTTTACTTCTGTGTAGCGGCATTTTTAAAATGTTCAAAATACTTTAATGCTATAAAAAGAAGAAAAAACCTTAAATTTCTGTATAAATATACAGTTTTTAGCAGTATATTTAGCGTTAAAAAGTTTATATTTAAACTTAAATAATAAAAAAGAAGAATAAGGCTTTTATGTAATGGAAAATTTTACATTAATAAACTAATAAAAATATCTTCTAAATAGTAAACTAGCAAATACATTAATACAAAAAAAAAAAAAAAATCGCGTGGATTTGCTTTTTTGTGCCAGCGTAAATGCCTGATTTTTACAGTCATGAACTTAATTTTCAAAATAACAATAATGAACTATTTCTCTTAATAATTTAATCGATTTAAGTTAATTTCCCTGTTTATTAACATATTGATTGGTATATTCGCTTAAATTATATCTAATCAAAAAGCAAAGAAAAAACTGAACAAAGCGTCAAATTATTCGGAATTTTAAAACAATCGTGCAATCACCATTTTAGAATTCCTGTTTTCTTCATTATATTTTTGAGGATCAAAAGATTTTTCAATTACAATAAATCATTCAAAGTTAGGACTTTTTATCGTAATGTATACGTTTTTTTTTTCGTTATTGAATTAATTCGATAAGTTTAATCAAATTATCGTTTATTAAGAAAGAATTGGCAATAGCTCTGATAAAAATGATTTCTTTGGCGAGTTATGCAATCACAAAATAAAAATTTATGAAGAAACACGCATTTTCCTCCGTAATGTCGGGTATTTTAGCTCAGATGATCAGAAATAGTGTAAAAATAATGAATTTACCACTTACTCGTATAAGTTAGAAGTTCACAGATTCCATGAAAATATTCAGGTATTTACGTATTATCGCAACAATTGCCAACTCTGTTAATAACTTTAAAATTTTGGTACTTACGTATTATTGCAACAATCGCCAATGTTCAAGATAACTCGCCAAGTTGGCAACCCCGATTTCCTATGCGCTGAATTGGGAATCACGTGCTTCGTTTCATATAATGTCTCCAATAGGTTGCGATAATACGTAAGTACCGAAATGTTCTATATATTAAGCATGTTACGCGAATGTTGTTATTTAGCTCGCTGAAAAGATTCATTTGTAGACGTATAATTGTTTTATTTGAATACAATTTTGACAATCAAATGATTTCCTTTATAATTTTATTCGTCATATGTATGTGTAATAGTAGCGCACGGAAGCTGTGAATGGGGTTATGATAATTATTGTGCTATTGATTAGTAAAAATAAAGAGGCTTACGAGGTGAAAAATTCCACCACGAAAAAAAGGATCTAGGGTCTTTATCACGTAAAAAAAAGAAGTGAAAAAAAAAAGCCAAGTGAGCAACAACAAAAAATAAAATAGTTTATTTCCTGATATATACATACTATTTTTAAAGTTCTCATTTTGTAAATTTATTAAGCCATAAAAAATCATAAAGTAAATTTTAATTTGTGTTCTCCTCTTCCCTGCTATCAAATTATTTTTTAAAAAAATGCTGTATCTCTTATTTAAAAATTAAAAATTAGCGGTATCTTACTTAATTTTTTTAAAAAATATGTGGTGATAAACTAAGGACTTCTTTTTATAATATGTAAACAAATCGAGATACATTAGATAGAAATGAATGAAGAATTCTTCTTTAATAAAATTATTAACTCCACAAAATTGATCGTATCTAATGCAACGCAGTGATTGATGTAAAGGCACAATACACTTAATTAAAAAAAAATCTTTTTCAGTTATTTCAATAATTTAGATTATTTATCACTGTCAATCATTACATACTGATTGTATAAGACAATCTTTAAAGTACAAAAATATTTTATAACAAATTCATTTAGAAGGGGGGGAAAAAACTCTTTTGTACAATTCTGGATTTAAAGAAGTATTAAATAATTAACTAATTATTTAAACTTGTAAATAAATAAATTAGTGTTTTTAGACGATTTTTTTGGCATTAATCTGCTTTTTAGATTCAATAAGAGGGAAAAAAATTAATAGATAATCTCTCATCTTTTCCAAATTAATTTTCCTTGAATGTTAATGTATTAAAATCAATTGTTATTACATAGTATTTTAAATAAACATATTATAATTTAAATTGTAAATATAATCATTTATAGCGTAATGTTACAAGTGAATAGTGAGATAACTTATGATTGTTCTAATCCTTTTAGCTGTCCAATGGTTCAATTTTTCACGGACAGATGGCGGAGTGTTGTTAGGAAGCGTCAAGTTGCACATATTTTTTTTTGTATTCAATCCTTACTTTCATTCCTTTAGAGTTCCAAGACTTTCTCTATTGTCTAAAGTGAGTATTTCGCAGCTTATTTTTTCACATTAAATTCGGATTAATATAAGAAACTCACTAAAAATTTTTTTATAGAAATTTTGATTTTTTTTTATGTATCCCTTCTAATCGGAAAAATTTCTGGAAATAGATAAATATTTTAGGTATACAAACTTTTTAAATAATAACTTGTATTCGTATTTACATTTTAATACAATTATTTATACATATACTGATGTATAAAAATTTATAAGGGTATTAAAAGACTTATAAATGCTTTTTTCTAATTACAGAATTGAAAAAATTTTCTCCTTAAACAAAGTGGAACATTTTTGAAAATTTCAGAGAAAAACAATAAAAAGAATAAGTTAGGCTTGAAATTCAAATTAAAATAGTAAATTGAAGTTTATTTCCTAAAAATATACTTTTTAAAAGAATATTGTGACATGTGTTTTTAGTTTATTGATAACGTCAAAATTAATGTAATAGATTTTGTAAAGCATTTAAAAAAAAAAAAATTAATACATTTATTAAGTTTTTACACTCTAAAATCAAGGACGTTTTATACAAATCACGCGCACACAAGTGCATGCACGTGAAAAAATATCTTTAAAATTAATATCTTATGGATGAGTTTTTTTTATCTATGTATTAAAATAATAAATACATGAAGCATCCCAGAAAAAATAAACTATAATTTTATCAACAGATTAATTATATAATAGAAATAAGGAAAAGAGACAAGTAAAATTACTAAATTTCTTACAATCCAATAGAAGTCCAATGCAAGAGAAAATAATTGAAAGAAAAGTAATATTAAAAAAAATTTTCTCACACATTTTGAATACCTACTAATTACTTAGAAAAACACATTATAGAGAAAAATATGGTAATAAAAAGATTAATTACTCTGTTATGTATTGAAATTTCCATTACACATGCAGACGGTGAATATCATACTGTTTGAATAATAAAAGCTATTTATGCACTAAAAATTTGAATCTCAATAGAATAAAGAGATAATTTATAACTAACAAATTAGCAATTAAATACAGAAATTAACTAATTCTTTTTTTTCTTCTAAAAATGAAATATGTTATAGTCCACGCGAGAGCTCAGTTTATGAATTCTAAACAACAAAGATTCTTTCTTTGGACCAGATGTCGGGGAAACAGATAAAATATTCAGCAACAACTATTGCTACATAAAAACAAATTTAGAGCGTTTCTTTTATTAATGATAACGTTAAAGAAACATTTTTTTTTCGAATTATTTATGTTAAGCAATTCGAGATTTATTGCTTTTCAGTTATACATTTTGTAAATGTTTTTAGTATTCACTTTAAATATCCGAGATGACCTAATTGGACTTGCAATGAGCAGTTTATATGTAGAAGGTGCCAGCATTTTGAATTAAAATGTCATATATTAATACTATTATGGAAAACTCTCATGAATATGCAGTTGGCAAAACGTGACAAATGGGTCTTTTAATTTTTGAAAAAAAAATTTTAAAACATGTCCTGTACCTAAGGAAAAACATTGAGGTAACATTAATTTAATATATCTCAGCCGGATTAATTATTAGTTATGTCATTATTAACTGTTACTTTTAGGCAAATATGAAAGTATTAATCATTATAAGGAATGCTATAAAATAATCAGGATCGTGAATAGCTTTGTCAATTAAATTGTACAGAATAATATTACAATGCTGTTTGTCTTAAGCGGTCTTCTATAAGAAAATTGATGTTTTAAACATTAATACAGTGCTTCTCAAACTTTCAGTACTTGCGACCCAATATTCAATCATAGTTTTCATCGCCCCCCCCCCTTCCATACAATAACAATGTATTGAATTCGATAATACGATATTTTGACGCTAAAGCTACAATACGACTTTAACCTCATAAGTGCCTTCGGCTTATATAAACGTCTCGTTCAGCCAATGCGTAAATTTCCCTGGACGTATATATACGTCTTTCCGAAATACGATCTTTTCTGTTCACTGCTATCCACAAAATTATTCCAAAGGCTTTGGAATGCAATAAAATGAACCTGACCGAGTGTGTTTGCGAAGGATTTACTTATTCCAGAGGATTTTCTTATTTATTCCCTGTCTGCTCTCCCCCCTCAATACACCACATACGTTTGCATACGTACAAAACGGTGGCATTGGGGAGCGAATCGCGTAACTATTAATCGGCAGTTAAGGGATTAATTATAAACCGTACATATTATCAAGA
Source organism: Trichonephila clavata (assembly GCA_019973975.1). NCBI lineage: Eukaryota > Metazoa > Arthropoda > Arachnida > Araneae > Nephilidae > Trichonephila > Trichonephila clavata. Next base: position 19,642 of record BMAO01021438.1, read on the forward strand.
TGAGTGTCATGTTTGCATTTAATTTTATATATGAAAAGCCCGTGGCAGTGCCGAATTACTTATGAGTAGGAGTAGGCAATTCCCTATGGGCCCCGCTCTTTTTAGGGGCCCACAAGAGCGTGTTCTTTTCTGTAAGTGCTCCAAAAACAGGCCACAGGGCCCTGAGAATTCGATTGCCTAAGGGCCTCCATTTCGCTTAATCTGACACTGGCCCGTGGGGTCACTGGTAATTTTTAAACTTATTCTTAACGTAGTATTGTTAAATTAATTATAAAATACATTGTGCAATACAGATATTTATAAGTGTATTATATCAGTGTAAATGGGTTTTTTTAAAAAAAAATTTTATTATGTCAGAATGTATTTTGTTTGTTTAATTTCAATAAATTAATAATTTTTTTAAACAATCTTCTGTTTTCGATTTTTCAATAGGCTCGCGCTCCCTCCTAGACTTATCGCACCCCCTAGGGGAACGCGCCTCACAGTGCGGGGGAGGGTAGGATTCTAGGGGGCCCAAAACCTGACTGACTCCAAGTTCGGTTTGGGTCCAAAATCTGACTTTGTAGGGTGGCCCTAATATTCTCCGTTATGCCACTGAACAGAAGGGTTGTTAATTAATGTCCCCTCTGAAGCAAGACAAGGTCTATTGGCAACAGACCTGGTAGTCTTATACCACGATGAAGTGTCGAGAACAACAAGGAACGTCTTAAGACTTCTTGAGGCCCTGGGCCCCCATGCAAAAGTAGGCCCGACCTGTGATTTTTAAAAATATACAGTATACAGCACGCATTGTCAAATACTCGTACAAACAGTAATTTGAAACAAATAACTGTGCATGACTCACAATCTCACAATCCTAGGCATACACTGGCTATCGACTGCAGCCTATCGATTAAATGAGTATAGTTGTTGGCCAGCTAAACCTAGAAGGGACCGTGGTCATCCCAGTTAGCATATAGCTCGAAATTCCCAGTTTTTCAGAAAATATGTCTGTGAATAACAGTCAGCCTTTAAAGTTATCCGGATCAGGATTTTATTAAGGCTTAGTCGAGAACGAGATGAGGCCCCACCGAGGCTGAGGTCATGGGCCCAGTTGGCCCAATGCCTTAAGACGTCCTTGAGGACAACATTTGCGTTGCCATTTCACTTTTCAAACTTCCACTCCCTGCCATCGTGAAGATTTTGTTCCTCGATGGATTTAACGTGAATCAGCTTCTCCACCCGGGGGTTTTAAAAATCGAATGTGTTTAATGATATAGATGCGATATTTTTAAACAGGTAAATAATTCACAGCAATACTTTAAAATATGCATTGTAAATGAATACATTTAAGAATTTTTACCAATTGAGAGAGAGAGACTTCTCAAGGAATGAAGTGAATAAATAAGATATCACATGAAATAAGTATTTTGCAATTAAGAAAGAAGAATTCTAAGAAACATATAGATAAAAAAAAAGCACCGAGTGTAATCTCTACAATAAAAATTAAATATTTGTTGACCCATGGGGAGGGTTGAATCCCCCCCCCTTCATTGTATACACCACCGCACAGTTTAGGACATCAAATAATAATTTCTAAATATTTAAACAATAATTTAGTTTTTTTCAAACAGATAAGTAGTATTTTAGGTGTTTTAGAATGTATTAAAAGTAATTCTCACATGTAAAAAAAAAAAGAATTTGATGATTTTATAAAAGTACTTCAGACATATTAACAAATAATATTGTAAATTAATTAAAATAACATGTTGCTTACTACATATTTTAACATAAAATAACGTAGCAAATAAAAAATTAACAGAAAAGTGGATAATATTTAAAACAATTATCGATATTAGTAATAAACTGAAAATAATCTACCAGTTGTTTATAGTGTAACAATCTTGTTTAGTTATCACCCCCTCAAGACCTTTCGATGTTCTCTCTGTCGATAAAAACTCTCCCCACACTTCATGTAAAAGTTAAACACTAAGCAGAACAAAAATGCAGAACAAAGGATTTCACCATTTTGCGGCAAGTGTGTCACCACAGACTATAATTTTATTTATTTTTTTTGAGGAAAAAAAATCGCGCTTAAAAAGAAAGATGATAGGATAAAAAAATCAGAGGAGAGGAAAGGAAAAAAAAAAAAAAAAAAAAATCCGGAACAGGTGTTGCAGGCTATTTTCTTCACAACAGCACGCCTTAGACAACTAGGGTAATTATCATCAACGCTGGTTGATCCTAATTTACATGCTATAGCGTGGGAGAATATTGAGGAAAATAAAGCTTTTTTTCCCTACCTTTCGCTCATCTCAGGTGAACCTAAGAAGCTCAGATCTGTTGTTGAGCTTCGGTCGAACCCAGACGTTCGTTTCTTTATTCTCCGAACTATTTTTAAAAATTTACCTCGATTGGAAATCGCCAGCGATATTTCAAGAGTAAAAAATAATTTGTGGATTTACGGAATTGAAAAAGTTTTACGGTTTGCAGGTTTGGCAAGTTTGCTAAGAGTAAAACTCTTCTTTTTATAATATAAACACCAAATTTACCTAAAATAGAAGATGATTGACAGATTTGTGTGTACGTTCTTTTATTAGAAAAGTTTAAGCCTTCATATGAGGAAATCAGTGTTCATAAAATGGTGGTAGAATATAGTTTCCTCCTGCTGTCTTAAATTAGGGTTAGCAAAACATAAACCTTTATTCTATGTATTGGTAAGTATAATATTATTTGTAATTTTGTGTAATAAAGTAAAAATATTAATCTTATTTGTTGAATTTTATGAGGAAAACTAATAATTTTATGTGCCTGTATTATTGTAATTAAAAAAAAATTGTGAAAGAGATTGTGTAGTAAACTATATAGACTTTTCAGAGGATGTATCTATAAGCAAAATAGCAAGTTTCTTAAAATTTCAAAATAGTTTCAGAAATACTCTCTTATTTTTCGTAAGGGAATTAAATTACTAAATGAAGCATTGTTAAAATTTTAAGAGATTAAAATTTTCAAACTTGTAAAGAATAATAAGTAAAACAAAATTTTTTATAGATACTAAAAATGTTCTGATTAAAATATAAAAATTTCTTTAAAACTAGCAATTAGCTATAAATTAATAATCAAGGAATGTTTAAGTGATATATGGTTTAATATACTTTAAGCCATGCACCATTTATTAAAGAGATATAGTCATTGCTAAATATAAATACCCTAAATATATTAAAATAATCTCAATTACCTATGTTATTCCATTTAAAAAATACCGAATAGCTGTGTTTGATTTTAAAAATAATCTTACTTTACACATTTTTATTTTTAATTTTATTGATATCTGATCAAATCTGTTAAAATGCAGGGATTTTATTATTGTTTTAATACAGTATGAAAGATTATAATATATCCAATTTTTTTTTAGTAACTCTTCACGAATCTTTTTGCCTTGAATTTAGGCTCAGTAATTGGCAAATTTTTCTGTAACACATACACATGCACAAGGATACGCACGCCCACATACACACACGCACTCATACACACACACGCACACATAAACACATATAGGCATTTTACAAGTTTTTTGTTTGGAAAAGAGAGAAATATTGATATTTTTTTCCGATGAACATTAAAAATTTAAACATCTTCCTATACTACACACACATTCATATAGAAGTACGCACATATACAGAGAGAGAGAGAGAGAGAAGGTTTTACAAGAAATTTTCAGGTTTTTTTTAACATTAAAAGATTTTTTTATGTAAAATTTTTAATTTATAATTGATAGAAATGTATTATCATTGTTTCAAATTACAAGAGTTTGTTCAATTAGGAATAAAAATTGGATTGATTTTATTTAATATTTTTAATAAATTGTTTAAACGAAAAATGTTAAAACTTTCTAAGTGGTATATGTAATGGAGTTAAGCTAAAAAGAAAGTTTATCTTTTGATATATGTTAACTAAATATTGTTATTACTTTGCTAATATTTTTACATCATAAAAGAAATTTGTTAACTTGTTTTCTCACCTGTAAAACTAATAAATTTATTTTTATAGCCTTTTAATTAAGAAAGGAACACTAATTTAAATAAGGTAGAAGAAATAGCTTTTAATACAAATCTAAATTTCCTTTATATCGAAATAATGTGTTTAAAATGTGTATATAATATTACAAGCAAAAATATTCAAAATATATAAACAAAATATATCGAATCTTGAATTCATATTGTAATGGTATAATGTAAATATTTGTTTTATGTAGTTTATGTTGCAGTAGTAATATTTAATGTATGCAAATCTTGCTTACTTAGAGTATATGATTGTTGATTTTATTTGATATTAATTTTTAACATAAATATTGCAACAAAGTGAAACTTCACACAATTTTTTTTGTATTTATTATTCAAAATATCACTTGCTTTCATAAATAGTTTAAATCAACATTGTAAATAAATTACTATTGTAGCTTGCCAAGATAAATTTATTAAATGAGATATGTGAAAAGCAAATAAAATTATTTTTTAAATTAAGTTCGAGCATAAGTTTATTAGCAAGAATAAGATAAACAAATTATAAATTCTTTTTTTTCAAAGGTCAATGCACAAGCAACCTTGCGAATGTTTTTTTTTTTACAAACGTAAATATGTTTAATAATGATGAAATGAATAATAAAATGGTTCTCCATTTCTTCTTATTTCAAAAGGAAGTTTTATTCTCCTCATTTTTTTAAACATATCAATCACTTAAAGTATTTGAAAATCATGTATAAGTTTCGACATTTTTTTAAGAATTCATTGAACAATCACAAATAATAAGCAGAACATATGAATTTTTAATGCTATAGAACGTTTTTAAAGATGAAAGGCTTTTATATGTGTCACAAAATTAAATTATTGCTATTGATATTTTGTAACATTGGTTAAGTTCTAAATAAAGAGTAAAAAGCAGCAATTAATAAAAAAGAATAAATGCTGTTTTTTAAAAATTTAATAAAACATCAGACTAAAAATGTCAGGATTTGTACTAAAATAAACTGTCCAGGACATAAACATTATCTAGAACACACTGAAACTTTTTTTCTTTACTATTATGTTACTAATAAAAAGGTATAAAAAATTATGAGGTTTACACTAGCGAAAATAAATTAAATAAGCAATAAACGCAATTAAATAATAGATAATTTCTTATTTCCTAATTTAAAGAACAAATAAATGAATGTAAAACAACACACAACATATGTAATAATAATTTGTGATAATTATTTAATTAGTTAGTTTATTAAAGAGATTTTGTTGTTAGTTTATAAGAGATTACTTTTATTCAATATTATCATTGATGAAATATTTTATTTCCAGGTCAACAGGTACAACATTTATTTGTGTAAAAATTAAAAGAAAAAACTTTACACTTTCGTATAAGTTTGGTTCATATAAATAGTTCATACATATATATTTTTTTGAGAAAAAATGGAGGTATATTTTTATTTTGTTTTACTCTTAGTTAATTATTAGTATATTTTATTTGGTATAATTTATGTCAGAATTTCTAAAGATAGAATTTTTCAAATTTTTCTGTTTTTGTTTTACTAAAAACATTGTGTATTGTCTTATTACAGTCTAGTAAATATTTTATTTTAATAAAATTTACTAAAAATAAGAAAAAAATATCTACATTAATTTTAATTTTGCTTTGATGTTACATTAATAAATTGAAATAATTATAGTGTAAAACAAAATGACTGATTAAATTCATATTATAAAGCAACATTAATTAGAGAGAGAGAGAGACGAGAGCAATGAGAAAGTGACTTTCAAACAAACTAAAGTAAATAATAACATGTATGAATTTTAAAAATTGGCATTGCTTGATTTACACACCAATTTCCCCTATATTTTATTAAAAAATATTGGAAGAAATATTTTTGAGGAAGCTAATTTGATTCTACTTTTCTCAGCTTAAATAATTTTTATGAACATCTTGCAAAAGAAACATTCAGTGGAGCACAGAAGGGGGGGGGGGTCCTTGGATTCGAACCCCCCTCATAGCCCTTGATTTTTCCCCCGATTGATTATAATCTTATGAAAAAGGAATGTAAAATTTAAATAAATATTGGTTATTAATAATTAATTTTATTAATTAAAGCTAATTATTTATTCAATAATTTATTTTTTACTGTTTTTTGTTCCCAACAATCGACAAAATCAAAAGAATATGTTGTGGGGCATGTTGGGGTATGTTACGAGAATGATGAATTTTCGACCCCCCCCCCCCTGAAAAACTCCTGTATGTGCCACTGGAAACACTCAACATATATTTCTTTAATTTATAATTATTATTTGCTTGATTTTTATTTCCTGTTCTTACTTCCCTAATTCTTTTGTTTACTTTTTCGAAAAACATGTTAACATTACGGTCTTTTCACCGTAGTGATATCAAACGTATTCCTACCCACCAGTGGCGCACACAAGAGGGGGTGTCCTAGGGGTCCGGACACCCCCCAAAGTTCTTGAGTTTTTTTTCGATTGATGTGATAATCCTATATATATACATATAACTTAGAATTTAATTAAGTGCTTGTAATTAACAACTTATTTTATTAATTAATACTAATTATTAATTCAATAATTTATTTTTTACTGTTTTTATTTACAAAATCCTCAAAATCAGAAGAATCAATTGGTGTTGTCTTGAGGTATGATATGAGTTGGGGGACTTTCGACCATGGACTCCCCCCTTAAAAACTTTTTGTGTGCGCTACTGCTACCCACAACAGGTTTAAAAAAATAACATCTCTCTTCATAATAACCATTCAAAAGTTATTATTTGAATAATGAATGTAAAAGGAAACTTAATTTTTTCATTATTTGTAACATTTCTTAGGTTTATATTTATTCACTATTTAATTTATATCCCATTCAATTCCATCATTTTCTTTTGTTAATATTCTTAGAAAATCCACAACATTCACCACAATGCATTCATTTTTATCCTTACTCACATCAGGTTAAAGAAAAATTAATCTCTCTCCTTCCAAAAAAAAACCTATTCAAAAGTTATTATTGAATAATAAACTGTAAGAGGAAGCCTAATTTGTTTTGCACTAGAAATTTGCGGCTACTTTACCGGTAGCTGAAATTTTTCTAATTTAGAACGAAACCGTTCCATCTTCAGGCCATAGGGAGCGTCCAAGAACATTGTAAAGGTGCGGCATGAAAGCAGTGGCGACAAAAACAGCAATTTCCGAGTGGGTTGATCAAGAAACGTCAGGGGTGGAGACAAGATTTAATAGGTTTTTTTCTAAAAAAATGCAGAGGGTGTTTCGAATCTTGTAATAGAATGAATGTGCTTGTTAGGTTGTCACATGCTACCATGAAGGAAGTGCATGTTTTAAGGTAATGAAACGTGTTATAGGTATCATGTGATTCATCTGTGTAATATTTTTGTATTTGTTTTTGGAGGGTTAGACACATGGCAAATATATTTTTTGAATGCTGATCGAAGCTTAAAATTTTTCCATTTGCTTTGTATAGTTCAAAATTTATGTTTTATAGTTTGTTGTAATACATTAGATATGTAGTGGTTACTTTCTAGAATTAATTTTATTATTTCAAAACCTTTTATATATATTTTTCTGTTTGATTTTAATGCCTCTCACCAACTTGTTTTATTATAATGTGATTATTTTTAAGAAGACCTTTGTAATAATAATACTGATATTTAGTTAATATAAATGACTTTTGTACAATATTTCTGTAAATTCATAAAAACTTCCTTTATTACATATTTCTATAACCATATTACAACACAGTGGCGTACACAAGAGGGGGGTGTCCTAGGGGTCCAGACCCTCCCCTCCTGAAAGCCCTTGAGTTTTTTTCGATTGGTGTTAATCCTATACATAAAGTAAATTTAATTAAATACTTGTAATTAACAATTTATTTTATTAATTAATGCTAATTATTAATTCAATATTTTTAATACTGTTTTTTGTTAACAAAATCGACAAAATCAGAAGTATTAATTGGTGTTGTCTTGAGGTATGATACGAGTTGGGGGACTTTCGACCATAGACCCACCCCCCTTGAAAATTTTTTGTGCGCTACTGTATTACAATATGTAAATTTATAAATGTTAAACACTTAAAGTGCAATATTTTGAAACAGCATTTTACATATATTGTAAAAGGCTGTTTATAATATATGTAGATGCAGTTATAAAAATAATTTACATATATTATAATAAATAAATTACATATTTGTAATCCGCATTTTAAAATGAAACAAGGATCTCCTATTATATTCATCTTGGATTTTGAATTTGCATAGCAATATATTTATTTAATTTGGCAGCACATTTAGAATTTTATTTAAAATTTTAAATAAACTTTTACATAATTATTTTTCTTGTTTTCTTTTTACTACGTTGCACATACAAAGAACAACATAAAATATAAAGATATTTTTTATTATCTGTGGAAGTTCTAAAGCGAATTTTACATGGATAGACATATACAATTTATTAAACGTAATCTAAAATATACAATTATCTAAAAATTGTTAAACATTTATCGAAATATTTGTTTTAAGTTAATATAGTAATTAAATTGGTGATTGCACACACGCACGCATAACATACAAATTAACTTATCATTTAAAATATTTTCTGTCTAGAGTTTTTGCTAATTTTAATAATATTAATTTAATCAAAATTTCAGATCAGTTTTAAAAGGCTTAAGACACGAAATTGGAATTATTTAAAGGTTCTAAAACGTATATGTGAAATTTCTTTTGTTTCGTGTTATTTATGAATATTTCCATTAAGTAGCGCACACCGAAATTTTTGAATAGGGGGAGGGGATAATGGTCGAAAGTCCCCCAACTCGTATCATACCTCAAGACAGCACTAATTGATTCTACTGATTTTGTCGATTTGTTAACAAAAAAGAGTAAAATTTAATTATTGAATTAATAATTAGTATTAATTAATAAAATTAATTGTAAAAAAAGTACTTCATTAAATTTTACGTTAAAAACTCAAGGTATTTGGGGGATATCCGGACCCCTAGGACACCCCCCTTGTGTGCGCCACTGTTCCCCATATATGTGTGAACTGTTAAAACTGTGTACATATCACACATATCTAAGTATAGTACTATTTTTTTTACTTTGCAAATGTGTAGGGGCAATTTTTTTCCAATGAGATTCGCATCCCTCGCCCACTCGTATGGAGAGGACTCTCAAGGATCTGGATACGGGAGTGAGGGGTGGCCCTCATGGAGAGTAAAATTGAACATTTTTTTTTAAAAAAAGGTGTCACAAAAAATAAAGTTTCAATTCAAATGAAAAGACATATGTTTTTTTTTTGTACTTTTCTGAGTGTGAGAGAGTTATATATTGGATTAGAGCTTTATACCTCATATTACATGTAAAAGGTTTCGAAAAGAGTAGCTATGGTTGTAAATAATTTATAAGATCTGTTTTTATTATGATCTAATAATTTCTAGATTCATTTTAGTTTGTTGTAAGTATTAAATTTCTATGTCTAATTTAACTATATTTATTTAAAATGTGTCGACTTTTGTTTTTAAAAATAAGATATTTGTTTTGTCTGGAATAAAGTTTATTTGTGTGTGTCATTATTGATCTCTTTTTTTTGTTCAAGTATATTTTAAAAAAAAATTATTAAAATTTCGCATGATTTTTTTATTTAAAAAAATTACATAATGTATTTCTTTGTTGTGTATTTACTGTGTATTTATGCTTATTGTAATCAGAAGAAATATTTACTCTAATTTTAAAAGAGAAAAACATCCGATGCCTTATCCAAATAAATCTTTTTTAAAAAAAACCCGTTAATTATGTTTTGTGATTTTTAACAAATGAATAACAGATTAAATCTAAGTTACTTGCTGTGTTTTTACTTATGGAAGAATCTTAGTTTTCTTAATCGATAAAATATTGAGAGAAATGGCATTTTTGTAAAAATATTTGGATGAATATAAATTTGAAATATCATGAGTGGGGAAAAGCTAGTTTTTTAGGGGGGAGGGGAAGGTTAAAAGGGAGTTTAATTTTTTTTCTTCATTATAATAAATTGATGACACTGCTCGAATAACATAAGTGGTTTTTTTAAAAAATTTTTTACAAAGGCTATTTAAACAATATAATAATTTTAAAATCTCTAAATTTTAATTTAACTCTAAGCAAAATCTGTTCAATAGAACATTCTTTTAGGCTTCAATTTTGATGTTCAATTTTGAAAATTAAAATGTAGATTACAAACTATTTATAAAACTGATACAATCAACACATTCTGATTGTTATTTTATTCGAATCATAGAATTTTCATATTTTCGAACACTTTTTCTAGATCAACACCTGTTGTACAAGATAAAAAATGCATTTTAAAAAAAATAGAAGCGCTTTTATAGATATAAACAATTTGTACAACACAGAAATTAAATAATAGTTAAAAAAGTTATTTGTACCGATTTATTTTTATGATTATTTTCATAAATTCAAATGTACTAAAAGCGCTTTTATTTTTGATACTATTAATAACAATCAACATATTGACATAAATAAATATGTATTTATTGATCACATATTTATTGATCACATTAAAATTATTTTACAAACATAGTAAACAGTTTGTTAATCATATACATCCAATGAAATTCATTAATCAGCACAATATTTATTTTATTTCAGATATATTCTGACTAGGAGCAACAGTGAACTGTTCATTTCAGAATTTCAGCACGGGAAAAGAGTCCATTTGCTACGGTAACCGGTCTGTTTAGTTTCGGCCAGTACTTCTAGAAAGCATCGGTGATTTAGCGGCCGCGAAGTATTTTCCGATTGGCTAGGCTTAGAAACGCCGACGGGTTGATTAGCAATGTCCAATTCATGACTTCAGGTTTCCAAGTGGTCTTATAGTTAATTTCGAACAAAACAAAAGAATTTGGAAGATTTATTATAAGAAAAATTTAATTTTAAGTTTTAAAAAAGTCTATGAATTGGAAACAGAAGGTTTGTGGTTAGAATATTACGCATAAATAAATTAATAAAAGTCAGAAACCATATAAAACGATCAACAAAATCCAAAAAATATTTGTAGCACGTATATATATATATAATAATCCTTAGAAATACAACATTTATTCAAATTTACATGAGTGGTTTTCAATCACTGTAGGAGAACAGATAATAACTTATTTAGTATTTATGTTTGTATTTTACAGCAACAATCTTAAAAGAAACGGTGCGTCTAAAATTAATAAATTGGAAAAAAATGAACATGTACCTGCTAGAAAATTAAAAATTATTAATTTTCTAATTCACGTATTTATGTTCTTAATTGATTGGAAATTAATTACGTAAACTTAATTGCAATTAATTCCGTTCAAAATAATGGATTGGAAATTTATTTTTTTTTAAAATAAAACATTTTTTTTAAAAATGAAAATATTACAAATAAGGAAAAAATAAATTCATAAAAAAATATTTGAAAAAAAAGTTGTTTCACACAATGCGTTGCAAATAACAGTTTTAGTCTCTAAAAGGGCATCTTTTTTTAAATATACAAATAGATACCATGCATATTTGAATATCGAATTTTCTTTTTCCGATTATATCTACTTCTTTGTTGATGAGATTCATATGTCTTTTGTAATTTCTTGGCAGATCAATTCGCTGCTGTATAATTATTTCGATTCATTCAGTTTTCCTTTTTTGCTCAATGAATTTTTTTCCATAGTTCACCTTTTTAAGGACTCAATTTCCTACGAGGCATATTAATATTTCATTAACTTTTTTTTACAAATAAAAGTAATAAGATTAACTTTATCCAACAGGTTATTTAATGAATAAACAATACAACAACAAGAGCAAGATCAAACAATCGCAGCTACGCACTCTGAGACAAAACTCAAACTGCGGAATTATTATTTTTCACAGATTCTACCTTACAAATCAGCTACGAGTGTAGTTATTACTTAGATAGTAATAGCAAACGATTTATTTAATGAATATATAATTATATAATTATGGTTGTAAAAAGATTTAAAAAAAATACTATAAATTTAATTCGCTAAGAAAATAATTATTCTACACACAGACGATAGTTTATTTTCTGAATGACTTTTATTCTATTTATTTATTGAAAAACTAACTTGGAATATACACACGTATTCCTTTTTAAGCACATGAATATTGCGCGTTGTATTGAATACAAATAAAAGATCACGTTTTCTTTTTGTTATCCAGTATAAAAGTTACATAATTGATGCTTAGACGCATTGATACAAAAGTTTTACAAAATAGAATCTCGGACAAAAAAAAAATTAAACAACTAAAGAGTTAGATTAGAATGCATAGAACATTTCAAGGCAAAATCAAATTGCTTTCTAGAGGTAATTTAGTCAAGTCACAAATCAGCTTCTGAAGTATTTGCAATTCAAAAGATCAAAAAAGAATAGTACTTATAATTCGAACATGCAATAAGATATATGTTTTGATCTAGAGACAATGCAAATGGAAGTATAATGCATTTCCTTATAAAACATAAATATTCGTAAAGCATACTATTACAATGACGAAAGTTTAATTATTTTCATAATTAGTATTCGAATATTCATGTAAATATTTTTTTGAATATTAAGTAGAATGAAATTTATGTTTAAAAAGTATATAATTAAGAAATAAATCAATCTGATTTCTGCAATTAATTTTTATATATAAAAACTTTTTATCTTTGTATCACAATAATTTTGCAAAGTATGTCTTCTAAATTTTGCAAGACATAATAAAATTTCAAACATTTTTGTAATTAATACACAAGAATCTGGTATTTAACTCTTGCCAAATTGGAAAACGAAAAACTTAAATAAATTCGTTTTTTAAAAGAAAGTTTTGTAGAAATATTTTTTCAACCATTTTTCTAGTGTAAAATTTTTATAAATGAAATCAAGAAATGATTCATGGCAAACAATGATAGAGTATTTAAAAAAAAGCTTTCCAATTTTGATTGTCACACAAAAAAAGCTAGAAAATACCTTACTACAATTAATATATATGCTGAAAATAATTAAATAATGCCAACATATCTAATATTAGTTAAATAATTAATAAGTTCGAAAAATTTCAATATACATTTTCTCTGAAGATTAAGTTAAAGATCTTGCTGCAGAAAGGCTAAACAATGCAATTTTAAGAGAAAACTATTTTATGAAATTGTGTTAATATTTTGAAATAAAGCTATTTTTCTGTTGGAAAATAAATTTAGGTGTTGTAGAAACCTTTTCTTTAATACGTCACTTTTTTGTAATGATTTTTTAAAGAGCTTTTATCTATTTTAAAATAATAATTTTCGATAGTTTAAATGTAGCTGATAAAATATTATTTTAATGTTTGTATTGATCAATTTTTTGTCATAATTTAATAAATTTTAAAAAATAATTCAAAAGAACATTTATGAACACACAAATTACAATTCAGTGAATTTCCTCGTAAAGCCTCTGAAAATTGGCAAAAACGCGTGATACTTTTCACAGCAAAAACAACAAAAACAAATGCCATGTTAAATTTCATCTGTATGGAGATTTCGTTTTATAGTTTCCACAGATAGTTGAAAATTAATTCCACCGTTTGTGGAAAAGCATAAAATTATACGGAAATTGTGGTTTAAAAGTGCAATTTTACATCGTAAATCATAAAACGTTGGACTTAAACTCATTTTTCACCCAAACAGTCAGCATTAGAATAATTGTGAGTAGAATTTAATTTGAAAAATGAGCTGTTCTTTTCTTGAGTTTATTTTGGGTTATGCATATGTAAAGAACAAAATATAAACCATAAATTAGATTTTAATGTTCACAGGAGCATAGGGCGAGTAATTTTAGCAGTAAATATTTCATAAGGAGTTTATAATACAAACTTCTAAGCAAACGTATGCAATTAGTACTCACAACATATATTTAATTAATGAATTATTTAAGTGCTTTTAAGAGAAAAGCTTATCAATATATTAGTTTTTAATGAATTGTTAATTTTCGTAATTTTTATTTTGTAAATGACGCATGCGTAGCTTTATTTAAAATCAAAATAATACCTGAATTAATTATATCTTTAAAGAGAACCAAAGTGACAGCTCATTATTTTAAGAGTCCTTGAAATTTAATATTTTCTGAATTTCAAAAAATTAAAATAACCATTGTCCTTATATTGAAAACCAACTATAAATAGACGGAGAGCAAAGCGAATTGGATTTATTCTTAATATTTTACGCTTCACTTGAAATAAAAAAAAGAACATGCTTCAGTAAGTTTTTTTTTAATGTATAGAATATGCTTAAAATTTTATTTAGAAGTTTCTTGACCCGAAAATGACTTATTTGAGAAGTCTTAATAAGCCTCACTCTCAAAAAAGAAGATGACATCGAGAACTGAAATGAAAAAAAACGGATATCGCAATAAAAGAATCTCAAGCAGATTAGATTTCGCATCAAAATTAAGTCACAGTGCTTACAATAGAATATATATATTTACGATCAAATGTAAAATATTATACCTATAGTATCACTATCCCTACAAAAGCAATTGTAGATTTATTCACCAACTTTATACTATTTTCCTTTTCGTATGTTTGGAGTCTCAGTTTTGAATTTTTATAACTTTAAGATCTCACTTAATATGAAGAAAAAACTGTAATATATGAAGACAATTGATTATTATTAACTAGATGCTTAAGGAAAAGAACAACTTGGTGATATTTTTTTTTAATACAGATTGTGTTGACTGTATTTTATTGGGACAGCTTAAAATTTACATAACAAAGATAGTGAGAAATATTGCTAATTTAATGGTTATATAATTGATACATAATACTCCTACTGATATTATCAGATGAACTGCACACATCTGGCTTAAATTTACTTTTAGAGACTATATATCATGCAAAAAACGAATAATTTTTAGGTATGTTTTCAAACATTATTGCCATACACCACAGCCGCGGTAGACAACCTTTAGAAATTCATGGACTACTAAATGTATAATTTCATAATTGCCAGATCCCTAAGGTGAACTTAGAAAAAAAAAAAAGGCAAACGCATATATCTAATAACAATCAGAAAATTTTAATTTTATTAATCTGAAATGTATCATTAAAGGCAACAAAGTTATAGAATACATATTTAAAAAAATGAAGGTATCCGCCTACTTGCCGCAACATTTTAAAAAAAAAAATGGAGACATGGGGATATTTTTGTAGTTTTTAGATTTGCTTAGTACATTTAAAGAAACATATGCTAAAATTAAGAAGATAAAAATAAATTATTATAACTAAAATGGGAAAAATTGACAAAAAAATAATATAAACGGGCCCATTCTGAAAAAAAGTTTATGAACAAATTTTCAATTCTGATGAGTTGCTATGTTATTCATTTTTGAAATGACCTTTAGGATAAGAGATATTTTAATTTTTACAAAAACTAGAACACTTTATCTTAGTTATTATACGAAATTGCTTAAAATAACAGTGATTCTATTCACATAAGGGACTGTCAATTTTGTAATAAAACAGTGATTGATAAATTTGAATGTTAAAACACTTCTACTATTATACAGACGATACACAAAAAATTTCAGTTAATTATGTTCAAAACTTTTTTAGCAATCGCTCTCCTTGAGCATTTAAAAAAAAAAAACCCACACATTTCGAGTAAAACGCGTTTTAAAGTATGACATCTTGCTTAAAGTAAAGGCATCTGCTTTTACTAAAACACTTGCAGTTTTTGTTCTAGCGAAGAGAAAATAATAAACTTGGTATTTTCATAAAGCTAATAAGATAATCTATAAAGTAAAACCATAAAATAATTTGTCAATATATGGCAAAATTCACAATTTTAGGGAAGTCGGATACCTTAAATATTACACATTTTTAGTGGTAAGTCCCAATTTTTCAGCGAATCATAAAAACTTTTTCGAATCGCCGGTTCGCGAACGCTGCACTATAACTATTATTTCCAAACCTTAAGAACTAACAAAAAATATCTTAAATCTAAACTTTTACCGAATAAGATATTTAATATATTTAAATTCCTAAAAAGTGGACCAGGTAACGTACTAGTCAAGATCTCTAGCTCATGGCTGGAGTGTCATTAGTTAGAACCCCAGTGCCACTGAAAATCTGTCTTATAGAGGGGCTGATGCGCGTTAAATCTGCTGTCGTAACACAAAATCCTCACGTTGGCGTGTTGTGGAATCTAGGAGCCAGCTCAGGTTTTGTCCTTGTTACTTGACCGAGGTTGAAAATTACGAGGTCCATCGCCACTTCCTTTATGGGAATTTCTAAGCGCTCCATCTTCAAAAACACATTTTCTAGAAAGTTTTCTGAAATCAAAACCAAATGTTTACCCACAAAGCATCGTTAAGCAGCCAACGACACAAAATTAGCTTAAATTGCTCGAACTGTTCTTTTTTCGTGTTCCATTAAAGCCTGCATTATAATATAATAGTAAAACCCACTTGACTCAAAACCAAAAGAAAATTACAGCCCTAGTTCCATCAAGATATAGCCTTGTGTGACCTTCACCCCTTTCCTTAAGTGTCCCAAACTGAAAATAAATGAACCGTTGAAAGGCATCACAATTAAAAAAACAACAACAACCAAAAAGCACAAAAATACACGAATTAAGGTTATCCTTCGATAGTCAGTGTAATAAAAGTATGATATTATCCTATTAGTGTCCTTTTAATAACACAGGTTGAAACAAAGTTCGTCTAATTATTGTCCTTGGAGTAAAAATTTTGTTTAATTAAGTTAATTGCCCCTTGCTATATTGCTTCTTTAAAATGCTAAGCTTGGAAGCGCGACGGGTTTAATTTTTAATGGTTTATCATTATGAATTTCGAGTACGTAATTGATAATGCTTAAATCATCGTTATTTTATAGGGTTTGAATTTATGGAATGGCTGTTTTGTATTTTGTTGTTCCAACGAAACGTGTGCACGTGACTTTGCTGTTTCGCATGTTAATGTCCTCACTTGTGGGTTGTGTAGCTTTTTGCGTGAGGATTTGAGAGGTTTTATTATAATTTTCGGTGTAATTTTGTGGTTTGAAAAAGGTTTCGTTTTTAAGTAGAAATGAGTGCTGAATCCTCTTAGTATTTATGCTGTCATTTTTATTGAAGAAATATTTCATAGAATGAAATGAATATATCAGAAAGAAATTAAAATTATGGTCTTTGACTGTGATTAATAAATTTTATCGTATGACTGCGTGAGTAGTGCTAAAACCTTTTACAGCATACGAATGAGTTTGTATGAAATAATAATAAATATTTTATACTATATAATAAATACTTTATTAATACAGTGAAAATTGCTTAACACGAAACTGAAGGGACTGGGATATTTTTTCGTGTTAAACGAATTTTATGTCAAAGGATACTACAGAAAAAAACCCATATATCAACGAAATTAAGTTTATTAGAGTTTATTTTGTTTACATATTATGTACATATGCATATATTTAATAAAATCAATGGAACAAAAACACTCACAAGAACTTAATGAAATTTAATACAGGATTTTCAAACCTTTTGAAAAACAAAGCATTTATTGAGTTTTTGGAAAATACTGAAAGTTTTCTTAGCATTGGGATTTATGGCATCAAATTGTTCAATATCGACCATTTTTTATTCATTTCACCATTTGACTGTGCGTCTAAATAACCGCGCATACATTTCGTGATGTTTCTCCTTTCGAATGATGTTAAAACAGGAACTGCGTATACATTTCATTTTCATTGTCCGAATCTGCATGAATAATATTTTTTTGGATTTGAACAAACTTCAAAATGTCTTTGTCAACGATAATTGGGGCTGTGCACAAGTTATCATCTACTACAATGAATTCTTCCAATAATACAATAGGACAGTCAAATCCGGCCGGTGTTTTCCGTATTTTGTTCATTCCAAGAAGGAAATTTCTTTTCATGTTAAGAGAAAAAAAAATGCTTGAAAATACATAGTAGTTTGTCGGGACCGTGGTATTATTTCGTGTTAACTAATATTTCGTCTTAAGCGTTTTCGCGTTAAACTTATTTCACTGTATATAAATTTTTTTTCCTAGTTAATTTTCGCGTATTTATAAAAGAATAATCGTTTTCCCGAAAAATATGTATTTCTTACTACATTTCAAAAATATATCATTAATACATATTTATAGAGGAATATATTCATTTTCCTGATTAAAAAAAATATAGATATCACTAAATATTTTCAAAAAATAAATAAAACAAATCATTGTTTTTTAAATGTTTGGTTTTTTATGTACATCATATAATGCCCTTAAAAATAGCAAGATCACTTTTGTTTTACAACTTTAACATCTTTAGAGATTTTACTTTTTTTTAAAATTATAAATACGTAAATGAAAAATATTAATTATATAAATTCTAAACTGTACTGTAAAAACACAAAACATGAAATCAATCTGTTGTGTTTGGTAAAAAAAAAATCCCCACCTCCTATATTTGTATTTAAGAGGCTATCGCAGAGTGAACTACTATTAATAAAATATTTTATTGCATTATATAATCTCATTTTAAAAAAAAAAGTATTATCACGATATTTTTATCGGAAAATTTTTTAAAGATAAAACTATTCCTGTCTCTTTTGAATTTCTTTTTCAATTCCTACTATAAATTCACTCTCTCCCTATATTTTAGGATTTATTAATCTTCTTTTTAATTTATTTACTGCTATATATATATCTTGTTCAAATTTTCAATCGTTAATAAAATACGTTTTATTCATACATTCCAGTTCATATAAATTTTTTAACTTGTAGTGGATGACAAATGATGTTATTACAGTTTTTTTCAAACATTAATTTATTAATTAAATGTTATTTTTTAATTTTAAATTTCGTCTCCGTTATTTCTGACGAAGTTTGAACTATTTGCAACAGATGGTACCAGTTAAACTTGTAGTGAATGACACTTGGTGTAAAAACAGTTTTTTCAAATATTAACACATAAATTAAATTTAGTTAACTGAAATTGAAAAAAATTTTGTTGACCTAAGTAGAAATTGATTTAAAACTTTTTTTTTTAAAAAAAACTTGTTTTAAAGGTGATTTAAGCGAATTTTATTGCATAATGTAATAATCTAAAAAACATGTAATAATCCATTAACAATAATAAGTCAAAACACTTAGAAGACATTTATAGAAAAATTAATGTACTAGAATGTAAACTTAATGTAGTTTTAGTGGCTCCAAATGTCAATTAGAAGTCAAGAACATATTCTTATGCACATACTTTTTTGTTACGAAGAAGCATTTCTTACTAAGCACACATATAAATAATTTTTATCCAGCAAAATATTAAAAAAAAATAGTAATGGTCGTTGAAAAGGTTTATTAAAAAAAACTTTTTTTAAAAATAAACTGGCAAATTTAGATAAAAATGAATTTTAGCAAAATATATTTTAACTATTAAATTAATTCTTTAGATTAGTTTAATTCCGACACAGTAGAACATTTTTTCATGCAAGTTTAAGTTGTTGCTAATTTATGGAAATTAATAAAAGTAAATAAATTAAAATGTTCATTTATAACGCATATGTAACTACAAAATTTCGGAGGGGAAAAAACCCCGTGCTGATATCATAATGAAAACACATTTCTTTGTTTTGCACTTGCTATAAAAATGAAAGATTGATGATAATTAGTCCTGAAGAATACTTAAAATTTCTTCCGTAAACTTCAAGCCGTAATTAAAATTTTTCCGCAAGATTTTTAGAAAAATTATGTCATTTTTAGATACTAATAAACACTTTGTTTGAGGTTTCTTACTTTTCGACACCCGCATAAATTGTTTTCCTACGAACTACTCCAATATTTAAAAACTGAAAAGCCTGAAAAGAAAGTAAAGTTTTCGTAACTGGTTAAAACTTTTAATATATTTTGTACTGCATTCATGGATTTTCGGCTACAAAAATTGTGTACCTTATAAATTTAATGAAACTTATATAAAATATTACTTTTAATAAAACTTGGAACAGTTTTTAAATATATTTTATGATAGTTGAAGAGAATGAAACGTACAAAAACTTTTTTTAAATACAAGTTTGTTAATAAATTATTATCTTCGATGATGTAATCTTTCGTATTTAGATGAGTTATTTCAAAATGGAATATTAAGCTAAAACAATATGATACAACGACTAGCATTTCATAAATCCTAAAAAATTGTTTTTTTTTTATCAATTTGAATTTTATTTCTAATAACATTTAAAATCCCAAACTAGTAAAAGATGTAGCGAATTTAAAGTAGTCTCAGGCAAATTTTCAAATATAATAAATTGTACGTTATAAATTATTATATATATTATATATATATATATGGAAAATATTTATATAAAAAATAGAACATAACAGGGGGAAAAAAAATTAAGATCAAATCTAATGAAATACAAATAAGAACCTAGCGAGTCAAAATGCTATTTCGGACTTAGGACCGAATAAGTGGGGTTAAACTAGTTTGAAGGCGCCAACCTTCCCCCTTTGCAACTCGGTAGGAAAGACCAAAATAAAATAAATAGAAATTTAAAGTATACAAAATCCAAAATATAAAAAATCCAAAGTATAAAAAATCTCATAGAAATATGAAACGTATATATATATATATATATATAATATTTGTTTATTATATATATAAATTTTATATATATATATATATATATTTATTATATATATATATATATACATATACTTTATTTATATTAGCTATACTACGCATAAAGCACCAAGATGATGAGAAATGTTATAGATATTAATAAACAAATTCTTATAAAAATGGCTTGAAATGGTATGAAAGGCTTATAAAAATCTTGAATGGCATCTGAAATATTTTAATACTATTTCAGATGTGAATCGCTAGAGATCGCAAGGCTTTTAACATTTAACAAGGCAATATTTGAAGCTTATTCTCATCAAAGAAGTTTTGAAGTTTATAAAGGTTCATCCGGAACCATGAATTAGAAAAAAGTATATAAAGGAATAAAATTTTTTTGACATTTAGTGTCACCTGAATTAGAATATACATATAAAATTGCTTTAAGAATATTATTAGAAGAAAAACTTATTTAAATGTAATTTTTTGCAAAAAAATGAAAAAAAAAATAATGTACCGTATTTATTTGAATCTAAGCCACACTTTTTTTTCTAGAGTTGACGCTACTGAGAAAATCGAATGCGACTTAGAATCGAAGAGGAAAAAATTGTTAAATGGGGCAATTAGAGTAGTTACAGGTTCATATATGTATTTAAAAGTTTATAATACTAGTAAATAACAAATTACTCACTTCTTATTGGTTCTCATTTTAAATTTATTTTAATTTCGTAAAATTGGGGGTTGATAATTGATAAACCTTTTTAAACTATTTTTTCTGTTTCACAAAAACTTGTTGAGATTTGGGGTGTTGCTTAGAATTTATGGCGACTTAGATTCGAATAAATACGGTATTTTAAAAACATTCTTCTTTTATGGATAATGCTTCTATAATAATGATATTTTGCCTATGCATAGCTAAGACATCTCAGAGCCTGAACTTTTTTAAAAAAAAAATCACATTATTTTCAGTTATTATTATTTGAAATAATGAGACAGAGAGAGAGATACCGATAATTTCTGTTTCAATTTTTCTAATTTGATGAACTAAACCTATAAATAAATTCACTTCTAAATAATACATTTCAAAGAAATTTTAGGGCTTAGTTATATATAGGCAAAATATTATTATTTTAGAGGCATTTTTCGTAAAAGAAGTATGTTTGAAAAATAAGTAATTTCTGCTTGATTTTTTTTTGTGCCAA
Source organism: Trichonephila clavata (assembly GCA_019973975.1). Lineage (NCBI taxonomy): Eukaryota > Metazoa > Arthropoda > Arachnida > Araneae > Nephilidae > Trichonephila > Trichonephila clavata. The sequence continues at coordinate 41,498 of BMAO01021438.1, forward strand.
AAATTGCTTTTAAATAATTTTTTGTTGTATAATAATATTCTTAAAACAATTTTATATATCTATTCTGATTCTGGAGACATAAAATATCAAAAAAATTATTCATTTATGCATTTTTTTCAAAATAACGATTTTGAACATCGTCGACTACCTTAAGATAAATAACGCGAAAATTATATTTACTTAAATTGATAGTGTAACACTAAATAAAAAAAATGGATTTTTTAAATCAATTTTTGAATTTAGTTAAGTTTAAGGTATTGCAAAAAAAAAAAAAAAAAAAAAAAAAAAGACAGCTAAAACATATTTGTCTTTTCCAGTCACAACAAAGAAAACAATCACAAATTTAATTATTTGAAAAGTTTGTTACTGATTCCATAAAGAAAAACTATAAAAGATGATTTAAACAAATTTCAGCATTATAAGGTAAACACTTATATCCTATTATGAACTCATTTTGAGAACCAATTAAAAGTCCTTTTAAGAGATCTTTAGAAGAATATCACATCCTATATAAATTAAAAATAGACACAGATTCCTGTTTCATCTTGTTTCTTTTATAAGATAGACATTATCTTTAAACGCGAAAAACTTCCCCAAACACACAACTATTGATCGCTAATTAGACTTCTCAAACTTCTCGAGTTCTCTGTTTTTGAAATTCGACGAAAATTTATCGCGGGTGAGTTGACAAATAGGATCGTCCCTCGTGCAGCTCCCTTCTGGTGTTTTAGCTGATTAAAAACATGTTTACAGCTTGTAAGAACCTCAGCCACTAACGGAAGCGCAGATATTCACTTTATAGATGCTTTTGGTCAGCCCCTACCTGTTGCAACCTTCAATTAAACGATTCCCTCTCCCAGGTATCCTGTAATTTCCTTTTTTCACAAACAACTTCCCTTTAATAAAGTATTTTCTTTCCCTAGATAGCAACCACAAACCTATAAGGAGATTGTATTAGGCAGAGGGGATGTATTATCCCACTTGCCCGGAGGATGTTGTAAGATTGTTGCTTGTGAAAATGCGGAATAATATTTTAAATGTACGGATATAATATTCTTGTGAATGGTGGATATTGGGGAATCGATATCCATATGCCCTCTGTGACATTTATTGCATAAATTTCAACGATGTAATATGTAATTAAAGCTCGATAAATAAAACGATTTGCAGAACCCGAGATCAATAAATGTTTGGAATTATATTATTCAAAAGCAGTTTTTTTAAAAGTGTTATTATAAAAATCTATACAGATATCGTAATGATTTTGATTTTAAATACTTTTTGTAACCATTATTTAGCAAAATTCGTGTTTTATATATAAAAAAAATCATAAAAAGGAAAGGTATTTAAGTGCATTAATTACTGTGATTCATGCCCTGGATGCTAAATTGGTGTGGGAAAAAAAGTATTTGTTTTTTAGATATTAGATTGCGTGTTCATTTGTTCGATATATATATCACTAAGTTTATTCTCACATGATTCAAGAAACACAATCAGTACCAAAATCAAGATAGCAAAGAATTAAATTTTTCAGAAATCTCTTTTTTTTGTATTCGAGTTTAAAATAGAAATATATGTTACCGTTGGTGTAAAATCCGTTATTTCATAGAATAACTAGGTATTTCATGAAATAACTAGACAAGTCAGTTAAAGTACATAAAATTATTGAATTCTACGATTTAACAAGGTATTCTATAGAATAATTACTTGACTGTTAAAGTACGAAATGCAGCACTCGAAAGTTCTTTGAACCGATTCTGGCTCTTTTTAGTCAGTTTTGAGCCGCTTATAGATACGTTGCAATGACGTGTGTGTGTACCCTTTATTCCGTTGCTTTTAAAATTTAGAATTTAGGTGGGTGTATTTATATTAGCGTCTTACATTTTGGATTATATTAACAAATATTTTTGAAACACGTTTTCAATCAATGATTTCTGCAGGAATGGAAGATTAACCTGTGAATAAGAAAGATTTAATGCAAGAGAGATTTGAATCGTTATTAAAAAAATAAGAGTGAAACAAAGGAAAACAGTGCTGCACCTACTCGGGAAAAATTCTTAAATTTGATAGCAGAAGTAAAAAGTGCTAAAACAGCACAGAAAAAAAGTACCACGTGACTATTGGTTACTTCAGCATTTTGATGTCTTTGATGTTCAAAGAGAAGAAAAGATAATTGTGCCAGTACCAGATGCAAAACATATTCTCCCCCCCCCCTTCTACTTAACTAATGTTTGTAATATGAGTAAAAATTAAATTATATAGCTTTTCCTTATTAATTATCAATTATCAGTAAAATGTATTTTTCCAGAGTTCTAAGCTATTTATGAAATAACTTTGAAATTGTCTATTTCACCCTTTTTAACGGTCTATCATTAGTTATTTCAGAGAATAACTAGCTAAAGTATGAAATTTTTCCTCTACTATATACGTTAACTGATTGGCCCAGTTATTTCATGAAATATCTAGTTTTATTCTATGAAATAACTGAGTTATACACTTTAACCAGTAGTGCACACAGGAATTTTTCAAGGGGGTGAGGGTCCAAGGTTGAAAGTCCACTGTTCTCGTACCATGCTTCAATACGCCGCCCAACATATTCTTTTAATTTTGTCGATTTTCGGAAACAAAAAACAGTAAAAAATTAATTAATAAATGAATAATTAGAGTTAATTAATAAAATTAACTATTAAAAAATACATAATTAATTGCTACGTACTATATACGTAGGATTATAATCAATCGAAAAAAATCAAGGGCTTTGGGGGGGGGGGTCCGAACCCCCAGAATCCCCCCTTGTTTGCGCCACTGACTTTAACGGTAATATATTTTTTACAATGAAAGTGATTCTAAATTGCTCAGATACTTACAATCTTATTTTTCTTTTTAATTAATATCACCTTCAGTAAAAGGTAAAATATATTTAGCGTCACATAAAATGGTATTAATAAGGACTGAAAACTCTGCGTGAATTAAATATGTACAGAGGAGTCTTTATATGCAAGTGTGTATTGCATAAAGAAGTAAACCAATTCAGTGGATATATTCTCAAAAATCTCTGGAGTTTCTGTAAATATTGATGAAAAAACTAGATACTCCTAAGACTATAAAACGGCTATCTGTTGCTCCCTCCCTCCCTCATGTGGTGCACATATACACACATTTAAAGCTTTAAACAGTGTGGTTTTTTTAAGTGGATACAGGACTTATTCTTCTTACTTTTCTCTATTTCTACAACAAACACATTTAGGTATTCGAATTCTGCCAAAAATTGATAATTTTTATAGTCTTATTTTGTAGGCCATCTTATTAGCTTCATAAAAACACCAAGTTTATCATTTTCTGTTCACTAGAACAAAAACTACAAGTGTGTTAGTAAAAGCAGATGCCATTACTTTAAGCAAGATGTCGTACTTTAAAACGCGTTTGACTCCAAATGTGATTTTTTGAAAATGCTCAAACGGGGACAGCGATTGCTGAAAAAGATTTAAAAATAATGAACTGAAATTTTTTGTGTTTGTTCTGTATAATAGTAGAAGGGTTTTAACCTTCAGATTTATCCATCATTGTTTTATTACAAAATTTAAAGTCCCTTATGTTAGTATACAATCATTGTTTTTTTTTAGTAATTTCATATAATAACAAAAAGATAAAGTGCTCTAGTTTTTGTAAAAATTAAAATATCTCTTATCCTGAAGATCATTTCAAAAATAAATAACATAGTAACACATTAGAATGGAAAAATTGAAAATTTGCTCATAAACCTTTGGTGCAGAATGGGCCCAGTTTTTGTATTTTTAAAAAAAAATTTTTGTAAATTTTTACCCAGTTTTTCCCATTTTAGTAATAATAATTTCTTTTTCTTTTCTTAATTTTAGCATATTTCTCTTAAAACGAACTAAGCAAATCTAAAAACAACAACAAAAAATCCCCATACCTCTGTTTTTTTTAAGAAGTCGCAAGTAGTCGGATACCTTAACTACACACGTGCGCAATTGTTTTTGGTTATTCTGATTATGAAGATTACTATAATAAATATAAATTTAAATTCCATTCATAAATTGGAAAGCTCCATAAAAGGAGATCAATTATTTTCAAAAGATATGCACTAAGAGAATTTGGGTTTTATTTATAATTATAGAACGCTCGATAATTTTTACGGAAGACTAAAATATATACGCATGAATAAAACAATATGCATAGGTTTCGCTGTGTTGCATGAATTTTTTTTTTTACATTTAATAACTAATCGAAAATTGTTAAATATATTTGAAATTATTCATCAAACTTCATATAAAACTATAACATTTATAAAAAAGGAGGGAGAAAGTGTGACATTATTTCGAAAATTGACAAATAAGCATTTGTGTAATATATTTAACACTCAATGGATAATGAACTATTTCAGTTTTTTATCAAAACTCAAAATTGTTTTTATCTATTTTTAGTTTCTTAATATTTAAATCTATTTTTTCTTATTCAGTAATAAGCTATTTTGAAGTACTTTTGAAGCCATATTTCCTGTTTCAAAATACGAATGATTGTAGCAGATTTTGTCCGTTTTATTTAAAAGATATTACTTTCCTACTATTTTAAATTTCATTACAAGTAAGACTAAACAAGTTCAACAATGATTTTTTAAGCGAAACAGCGTTATCAGAAAAAAATGAATTTAGCGAACACCAATTTTATGACAAAAACTTTAAAACTCATATTCGATACTTTTAATCTAAAGTTCGAAGAAAAATTTCTTATTGTTAGTCAATTTTTGTTTTATTGCCTGAAGATGAAATACCAAAGTTTTTCTGTACTTTTAATTGACTTTCTACTTTATTCAGATATCTGTAAAAATTGAAATCAAATAAATTGAGAGGGAAACAAGGAAAATATATTATTTTGAGAAAATAACTATCAAAACGAACAATTGAATGTACACAATTTTGTTTCTCTTTTCTGAAGAGAAAAACAATGAAATCCTATGAAACTTATAGCCTCGCCTTAATAAGAATGTGTGTATTCGAATTTTTTTTCAATCTACAATAACTATTTAGTGATTGCAAACTGCCGTGGTAATTCAATAAAATTAGAGTGTGTGTCAAAACGAACTCTATTTAAAACAATGAACAGGGATACATAAGACTAGAAATGTGAAAAAAATCTTTGGATGTATTATGTAACAAGTCATAGAGCAAAATCAAGAACAAGCAGAGGAGGAGAAATGTAAAACGGGAACAAAATTAACCAATAGAACTTAAAATCTCTGATTTTCTAAAATACTCTTTCTTTTATTTTGTCTAAATAAAGTTTAAATCTTAGAAGAGAAGTAATTAACTTTAACTGATCAGAAAGTTGTTCTTTGAAGTTCATTGAAAAAATTGATTATTTATATTGCCAATTAATAAAGAAACTTTTGATTTTTCATATTCTTCGACTGCTTAAAAGAAACCAACTGATCATGCTTTGACATTTGATAGTAGATTTCAATACATCAATAAATCTGGTACAACCGGAATTGGCAACTTAAGGCCCGCGTGCCACATGTGGCACGCGGTACAATTCTCAGCGGCACTCTGCACTACTCTACACATTTGTCAGTTTTTGAGTGGATGGAAGTTGATAATTTGTTCATATTTGACAACAGAATTATGGACATATTCGAAATTACGAAAAAATCTATAAAATAGCTCTAAAGATAAATTTACAGCTATTTTGTAAATTATTGAACATTATTGCTGGAAAGATTTAATTGTTTGTAGAGAGAAAATTGCATGTATTCTGCTATTCGCTTTTGGTTCTACATATCTAAATAAACAATCTTTCCGTATATAAAATATTTCCAGTCCTCAAAGAATTTTTTTAAAAACTATTTGCTCAAAATCGTGTCAAATTGAAAGTCACAAATTATATCTCTGATTTTTCGATACGAAATCAGTGAAGCTCCAGTTTAAAAATTTTATTTATCTCTTTATTTAACTATTATAAAGGGAAATAATTATATTTTACGTTGTCCATTTCTTATTTTGATAAATATGTTTAAAAATACGTAATATATGTGCATAATTTTAATTTTTTAAATTTTTGTTGAAGAAATATTTTATGCTATTTATTTTTATGCTAAGAAATATCTTAAAATGATGCAAAATTAATATGTAATAAAACTGTAAATCTGTATTATTGATATCTATTCTCTAACTTGGAATGAATTATCCCTAGAATCGAATTGTTTCAAAAAGGTCCTACTGTGTGGCAGGCTGAATGATATTGGTAGATTGGTTTGGAACACCTCAGCTAAAAGGTTCCTGACCCCTGGGTTAGACTATGCAACCCCAAATTTAGGAAAGTTGAAAGACAGATTGGTTAGGGCTTGGTTACAATGCTAAAAATAAGTCTTGATCAGAATTCTTGACACACACTACTTCATAATGGACGACATATTATACTTCACTATTGTCATATAGATATGTGACCATTGAATAAAAGTTCGGACATTAAGGTATTTGACTACCCTAAAAATGTGAATTTTAAAAAAATTGGCAAGTTTTTTATGATTTTATTTTATAGGCCATATTATTAGCTTTATAAAAATAACAAGTTTATTATTTTCCATTCACCAGAAAAAAAAACCTACAAGTGTTTCAGTAAACGCAGATGCCATTACTTTAAGCAAGATATGCTTTAAAATGCGTTTTACTCGAAATGTGTTGTTTTGAAAAATGCTCATACGCGCGGGGACAGCCATTGCTCAAAATGTTTTGAAAATAATTACTTGAAATTTTTTGTGTATGTTCTGTGTAATAGTAGAAGTATTTTAACCTTCGGATTTATCAATCACTGTTTTATTACAAAATTTACAGTCCCGTATGTTAAAAAAATCACTGTTATTTTAAGCAATTTCATATAACAAAGATAAAGTGCTCTAGTTTTTGTAAAAATTAAAATAACTCTTATCCTGAAAGTCATTTAAAAATAAATAACGTAGCAACACACCAGAATTGAAAAATTGAAAATTTGTTTATAAACTTTTCGTACAAAATGGGCCGTGTTTATGCTAGTTTTTTTTATAAACCCAATTTTTCTCTTTTTATTAATAATAATTTATATTTCTCTTCTTAATTTTAGGATATTTTTTTAAAAATTGTACTAAACAAATCCAAAAAAAAAATCCCCATATTTTCATTTTTTTTTTTTAAAAAAAGTTGTCTTAAGTACTCGAATACCTTAACTATGATTATTATTCTGAGAATTTATCATTTTTTAATATCCTAAATTTCTTACGTTAATTAATGAATAATTATTAATAATTGAACAATATTCAATGTTACACAGTAATAATCAAAGATTAAAGATTTATATTCAATACAAAAATCTATTTGCAACAGTGGAACTTTCTTTGATCCAATCTGAGACAATCATTAATATTCTTATGGCTACATCAGCGTATCTCAAACTGTGGGGTGCACCCCCGTTCGGGGGGGGGCATGATTGCCTTACGTGGGGAGCGTGAGTATATCGAAAAGTTGAAAAAGAAAGATTATTTAAAAAAATTAATAATTTTCTGAAAGAAAGTAAACAATATATGCATTTTGACATAATAAAAATAAAATACACTTTTACACTGATATAATATACTTATAATTATATTAGTACTGCTCAATGTATTTAATAATTAATTTATCAATACTAAGTTAAAAACAAGTTTAATAATTACGAGTGACTTCCATGGGCTTGTCATATACAAAATTTAATACTTATCATGCTAATTTGTACAGTTTATAATTAAAGTCATATTGTAGCTTTAGCGTCGAGGTACATTATTATCGCATTCAATACATTGTTATTCTATGGAGGAAGGTGCGATGAAAATTATGTTTGAAAATTGGGTCGCAAATTTTGAAAGTTTGAGAAGCACTGGTGTACACTGATATTACGTCTTATTAGAAATTAAGTTTTGCCAAATAGCATTTTATGCGTCTGGTTCATTGATCATGCTTCTTACTTGGTGTTATTTTTTATTTACTTTTATTTTTGTTTCTTCTTTTTGTCCATATTCTCTGTTTCTCATTTTGTTTGCAATTGTCTTGTAATCCACCATTGAAAATAAAAAAAAAATTAGTGTGTATAGGCTTTTGGAACAAAAGTACAACACAGAAACTAATGATCAACGCAATAATAATATGCATTGTTCTTTTTATGTTTCTGCATTTGGCCTTTTTTCGATTCCTGGGGGGGGGGAAGTAAATTAAAGTCATATCACTTTATTTTGAAAAAACAGCACTCGAATTCTTTTCATTCGAAAGTTTAATCACACTTAAATGTTACATTAGAAATAAAAAACGAATAACTTTATGTACAACATGAGAAACATTCCTTTAAAATTCACAAAATCACCAAACATTCAACATTTGTATTCAGCAAAGGTCTTTTGAACCACTTTAGAATGGAACTTTTCCATTGGTCCGACCTGAGTCAGCCATCAGTATTCTCCCAGCGTTCCATTCACAATTAAACTCCGGCCAATTATACTCAATACCATGGGCCCCTAGTCCATCAACATTACCAGGTGGGTGGATACATTTCGAAAACAATGGTACAAACGGAATGGCGTGACTCACCTCCCCCCCCCCCGGTTACCAGGTTACTGCAACGAGTCGCAAAATCACCCTTGAGGACTCCGAAAGGGGAAGGCGTATCATGACAGCGGGCAGCGGATTGTAACGACACGAGTTTGACCATGAATGTGTGGCCCGGTGTAGGCTCCACCTATCCGAGGGGGGAAGCAGGGGCCCAAAGTTGGCATTTCGTGATTCCGATGGCTGGGTGGGGTCACATGACGGATGGTCCGTGATTATGAACATTCGTTATCATATCTTGGAAAAAGGGCCGCTTTTGGCATTCGGTGGTTTCGGATGAGGGGTGATCCCGATATCGCAAATGAAATGCCCACGATTTTGGAATCGGGTTTCCCAGAGTGGGTAATCCTGATGTGAGGTCAGTTCGGGAGCTGTGTCGGGGTTGATTGAGGAGCTGTGTTTGTGTAAGCGAATACATCGCAGAAAAAACAGCAAATATGTATTTTTTAAAAAGAAAACATGAAAAAAGAGAGTATTTTTTTTGAATATCAGATGGCAGTGGTGCACACAAGAGGGGTGTCCCAGACCCCCCCAAAGCCCTTGATTTTTTTCGATTGATTCCTATGTACATAATGCGTAAAATTTAATTAAGTATTTGTAAGTTAATTTTATTAATTAATGATAATTATTTATTCAATAATTAATTTTTTACTGTTTTTTGTTCCCGAAAATCGACGAAATGAAAAGAATATTGAAGCATGATTACGAGAATGGTCGACTTTCAACCCTGGACCCTCCCCTACCCCTAGAAAAATTTCTGTATGCGCCCCTGTCTGAAGGCAAATATTATATTCTCAAACAACAATATGAAAGAAAAAAGGATTAAGAAAATTTTTAAGAATTAGTGAGGAATTCAAAATAGAATATTCTGGGCAGAGTTTGAAAATTTTATGACGGTAATTTAACGCCTAAACTAGTATGTGCTTATTAACGTCGCACTACGAAGCAATACACGAGGGCTATTCGCAACGGAAATTGTAATTTTGAACCTCGGTTAAATGCCCAGGACTATACCTGAGTTGACACCCTACTCTCCAAACTGCCACACCATGCCAATGGAAGGACTTCGAACCTCGACAGATTTAATGAGCATCAGCTCCTCTGCACGACGTGTTTTCAGTGACATGAGTGAGTGAATATTTACGACGTACTATTTAGTTACACGAGAGCTTTTGGCGACGGACCTCGTAATTTTGAACTGTGGTCAAGTGATGAGGACCACAACTGAGTTGGCACCCCCCTAACTTCCTGACCACACCAACGGAAGGACGTTTGAGCGTCGACATATTTAAAGTGCATCGCTCCCCTTTGCGGGGCGGATCTTCAACGGTACTTAGCTCGAACTCATGACACTCCGATCACGAGTCCATTACCTAGACCACTAGGTTAGAGCGCGGCTACCTGTTTTTATTGGCACAAGGACTCGAACTCAGGACACACCGGTCACAATTAGCGACTAAAGCCACCAGACTCTGCCGCCTCATTTAATGCATAAAAACATATTAGTAATATGGAGATCAATATATAGAGCTAATAAGTGATGGAAACACATTTTTTAAAAAGTTATCACTCTGAGGGGAAAAACGAATGAAAAAATTTAATCCAGAACGCTTTCTAGTAATTACAATAGGGAGTTTAAACAGATAAATTTACAATTTGTACAGTAATAAGTTGTTTTTAATTTTTGGTTAAATATGTCATTAATAAGAAGGCATCATCAAAACTCAGAGAGATTTAACCCAGTTTTCTTGAAAAACTGCCTAGTTGTTTTCCACCTCTCCGCCACTCCATGCATTATGAGCATTCTATGAGTTAAATTCAAAAGATTAATTAAATTTATTAAGTTACAGACTGAAATAAATCAATCAAAGCAAAAATATAAGTAGCTAGTTTAAATTAACGGGAGTCAGAAATTACATAAGGACTACTGGAAGCGGACATTGTAACATTGCATTTCTGTCAAATGATGAGAGAGAGAGTGAGAGTTATGTTAATGTCGCAATCAAAAGCAACACGAGGGTTTTTGGCAACAAGCCACCTAATTTTGAACCTCGATCAAGTGTCAAGATTAGCATGCTCTCACCTCTCCTAACTACCAGACCATGTCAACGAGGGGTCAGTGAGTGTTCAATAACTTTGCGTTATAAAGAAACAGGAGGGCTATTGGCAACGGACCTCGTAATTTTGAACGCCCATGAGCAGGCATCTCCTTCTCCAAATTACCACACCACTCCAAGGGAGCATTGAGCCTCCACAGATTATCAGCCCCCTCTACACGTCAAGTTTTGAGAGGTCTTCATGACAAACCGGCCACGAGTTCGTGACCCTAAACACTAGGCTACTAAGGCCATATCCTACCATGGAGTGAGCAAGTGAATATTGACATCCCACTATTAAACTACTTGAGTCACTCCCCTACACGGCGGACCTTCAGTGGTACTAGGCTCGAATTCATAACACGCCGGCCACGAATCCGTTACCTTGACCACAAGGCTACCACGGCCACATCCCACCATAGAAGTCACTTTTGAGGCAGGGTTCCAAATAGCATATAGCAACCACCTATTATTTTTTGCAATAAATTTTTACAGGTATTAAAACTCGACTCCATTGTTTGATTTGGATATAGCTGACCATGTAATTTGAAATCTTTATTATTCACCTGTCGCTGCCGCTATCAAATGATTGTGAGAAAATAATAATAAAAACTTTCATTGAAAAACTAGAATCGTTTTTTCACATCTCTCTTACTAATTATTTACATTATTTTTTTTCGGTTGGAGAAAAATGATTAAAATCCGTTACTGTTTTAAAATGCACGATATTTTTTGATATTTTTATGGCCAGAAAAATGAATCTATGTGTATAAAATATAAAGGATCATATAAAATAACGGACTAATTTCTATATCTAATACAGATTTGAAAAATGGGAATTTCAAGAAGCATATCTAAAACGAAACAAAGAAATTCCGAATCAACAGAAAGTATTTTGTTGTATAAAAATCTATTAAGTAATATGAGACAAAAACAAAAATGGACACTCGTACCGACAAAAGTATTTCTAAGCATTTACAGTGCAAAACGCTCAGTAAAAACAAATTTAAAACATTAATTGCAAATATACTTCTTAAAAGCTTGAAAAGTGACGATTTTCACTCAAGAGAAAATAAACAATTATTTTTATATTTAAGACAAGTTCCATTATGTCAATCCATCACGTGGAACTAAACTAACCACCTTATATTTTTTCAAATTTTGCTTCAGAATTATCGTAATTTGCGTGGTTCTGTTAGATTGAATAGATTAAATTTTTTTACTCCAAGTGTTTACTATTTAATCGCCAGCGAATCTTACGTTTAATAGAATCCCAGTGGCAACGAAGTGTTTTGTTGACATTGATTCGACAATGAGCAACATGGCGCTCATTACGATGCAACACATAACTAAAATCATTCTGTATTACAAATTTATTCCTCATATTCATATATAAAATTCTTATTTCTTTTACGAACTCATATTTTTTGAGTAAGCGGCTCTGTTTCACTTTAAAATGGCTCGTCAAACTCAACATGTGTTATGGAGCCACCAGCGAGGAGTAATTTTCAACATCAAATGCCAACAAATCTTAATACTTTTGTGTATCGATTCATATATACACGTGAATACAATTCTGTAAACCTTTTCGCGTGCAACGTGTGGCTCTCTCATCATTCTAAAATAGTTTGCCAATAAATAATTCACAAATCCTCTACCAATGAATCCTCTAAGTTGAATAATTTAAAGAACTTCACTGTATACGCATTTACATTCACAAATGAGTCCTATACAATTACATGTCCAACAGCATTATCCATCCAAACACGAATCCTCAGACATTACAAATGTAAACTGCATATTAAGGTTGGGAAGCGGAACGTGTACAATCAAACGATTTCTGGATATGGTTCCAAAAGTCGGATTCAACAGACCCAAGCTAGTCTCAATTGCACCCACAAGAGACATACTTGTCACATGGTGAATTCCTACGAATACCATTGGGTAGATGTTCCCTACACCCCACTCGATTATTTGCGTGTGCTCCCTATTTAAATGGAACATTCGCTGAGAGGAGAGAAGGAAGAGTAATTAACGAGAGGGCTTGGTGACTTTTCGGGAATTTTCGGGAATTAATGACGTTTTCGGAGCCGAAAGGTAACTTTTGAAATATTAATGCCCCGGCCAGGTAAGAGTCGCGCCTAATGAGATAACGTGCTTCTCAGGAAAACCCAACACCCTCGCTCCTAGAAACGAAGAAGATCTAATCAAAGAGAGGGGAGAAGACCGATTTTGTTTCGCTTCGATTCCCTTGTGGGAATCGTGAGGCTTCGATTCCTCCTTACCCGAAAGTGGAGGATGAATTTTGAATTTATTACCGACTCCCCAAACCGAATTTGAGAAAAATTGTTATACCGTATCGAAAACTTGGGGTGTAATAATTATTCATGGGGTATAGATTTCGGAAACGTTTATACCATAAGAAATCGTTTGAAATGAAGCCCCGGTATATATGTCAGGCGTCGATATTTTGAAACGTGAAGTGATAATAGTATCTGGTATGATAGGTATTTTGCAGATTTATGTCCCGACGGAAGTATGGAGAATGATTTCTGCTTTATATTTTATTCAAGTCGACTTCCTAGTCTGGAATGGGAGATTGATTTTCGATTGGTGGTATTAATCCGAAGGACGGTTGTCAGTGTTTGAGAGAAAATTTGGTAACCATTGAGTTTTTATTAATATTTTGATAGTTTGATAAACGTGGATAATGTTTCTTATTGCTATACAATCACAAATTCAAACTATCTCACGTTTGATAGGTGAACTATGCATTTGTTGGATAACGTCTTTGGGACGAAACAATATTTTTCAATTCCTACTACTAGTTCACATTCTCTCTCTATATATTTATTTATATATATATCTTAATCAAATTTTCAATCGTTAATAAAATACTTTTTATTCATCCACTCAAGTTCAAATACAATTTTTTAAACTTGTAGTGGATGAAACTTAATGTTAATACAGTTTTATCAATTATTAATTCCTTAATTAAATTTAATCAATGAATAAACAGTAACAAACAAAAATAATAGTCAAGAACCACACATGAAAAGGAAAACCACTCGTTGTGTCCCTGTAGCGCAATGGATAGCGCGTTGGACTTCTAATCCAATGTCGTGTTTCGAATTCCACTGGAATGGCATAATTTCTGAGAATGTGATTCATTTTTACTATACTATTTTTTGGAATAGTTAAATTTAATTAATGAATAAATTGTTACAAACAAAAATAATAGTCCAACACCCTATATAGAAAGGAAAATAGAAAATTGCAAGGAAAATCGCTTTCTAATTTGCCACTTAATATTGTGATTCTGTCATATGTATGTACATATTTATATCTCAATTGTAATTATTTAATAAAAAGTAACTGAAATAAAATTTTCTTTGTTGACCTATGTTGGAATTGATTTTTTTTTACTATACTTGTTTTACTTGAAATTAATAAATCGCACAGATACTTAAAATAGTTCACTTGTTACCAACAGGGACGTCTTGAAGCATGGGCCAACAGGATCCGAGACTAGGACGACCTCGTTTCGTACTCGAATCAGTATTAATAAGATCATGATTCGGATAATTTTAATGGTAAAATATTATTCCCGTACGTATTCTCCATAAAATAGAAAATTTTAAACGGCACGTCAGCTGGCAAAAGTGGCAATGCTGTATTATAATCTGATGACCATTGTCCATGTCTAGGCCTTGGCCTATTGCCATAAACCATCATTCAACTCCTTTATTCAAAATGTGGTCTTCCATCCAGCCAGTTTGGGCCTAGGTTTGTGAGACTGTGAGTCGTGCACATTTACTTGTTTTAAATTACCATTTGTACGAGTACTTGACAATTAGTGCTGCATATTGCCTATTTTTAAAAATCATAGGCAGGGCCTACTTTTGCATAGGAACCCAGGGCCTCAAAAAGATCTTAAGATTTCTCTGGGGCAAAGGGCCTCAAAAAGTCTTGAGACGTCCCCGGTTACCAGGATTACATACTTACTGTGTATTGGTACTTGATATAAACATAAAATGGTTGTGTTATATAAATGCGAAAATTAGGAAAAAATTAAATAAAATTAACCTCCTATATTTTCAAAGTTAAATATAAAATATAATGAGTGAAGGAGAAAATGGCGTCCCGCATTGTTGGGAAATGGTCTCGGGCTCAGGTACCATAAAGGCAGGAACGTAGCTAACATCGTATCAATGATACGGGGCCGCCAAGCATTTTGTTGTTTTTAGATTTTTTTTAGTGCATTTAAAGAAAAATATGCTAAAATTAAGAAGAGAAAAATAAATCATTTTAACTAAAATGGGAAAAAATGCGTAAAAATTGACAAAAATAACATAAATGCGGTCCATTCTGTACCAAAGGTTTATGAACAAATTTTCAATTTTCAATTCTGATGTGCTGCTATATATGTTATTCATTGTCGAAATGACCTTCAAGGTAAGGATAATTTAGTTTTTACAAAAACTAGAGCACTTTATCTCAGTTACTATATGAAATTGCTTAAAAAAACAGTGATCATATTCACATAAGGGACTGTAAATTTTGTAATAAAACAGTGATGGATAAATCTGAAGGTTAAATCACTTCTACTATTATACAGAACTTACACAAAAAATTTCAGTTAATTATGTTCAAAACTTTTGAGCAATCGCTGACCCCGTTTGATTATTTTCAAAAAATCACATTTCGAGTCAAACGCGTTTTAAAATATGACATCTTGCTTAAAGTAATGGCATCTGCTTTGACTAAAACACTTGTAGTTTTTGTTCTAGTGAACGGAAAATAATAAACTTGGTATTTTTATAAAGCTAATAAGATGGCCTATAAAATAAAATCATAAGAAAAATTTGTCAATTTTGGGCAAAATTCACAATTTTAGGGTAGTCGGATACCTTAAACGGAACAAGTATAAAATTATTTTGAGACCATTCATAGAATAAAAAAATAAGTGAATTAATAGTAATAGCATTTATATTGTTAAATAGTTAATTAAGTCAAATCATATTAATGGATGGCATAATGCTTAGAGTTCGCTCAGAGGTAAAAATATTTATTAAACAATAATTTAAAAAAAAAATTCTTCAAGAATTCTTTGTGACTGTGGAAGCTTCAGGGTTAGAATCCCCAGTTCGTTACCGGAGTGTCATAGCTCGAGCCCTAGTTCCACTGTAAAGACGTTGATGCCCACTAAATCTGTTGAAGTACTCCTGTTGGCTTGGTGTGGAATTTAAGAGAAGGAGTGCCAGCTCAGACAACGTCCTCACCACTTGATCGATGTAAAAATTACGAGAATAGCCTCAGTGTTGCTTGTGCGATGCTAATATAAAAAAAAACTCACTTATTAAAAAAATTCTGTATTAATCACTATTACATATTTAGATTGAAACTGCCGGCTGGGTGGCGTGGTTGGTTTGTCGCTGGCCTTCTACACCCACGGTTGCGGGTTCGACCCCGTCCCAAGTTGGTGGATTTTCTTGATGCAGAAAATCGACAGCGGCCATGTCGTATGATTATACGGCATTTGAAAGATCCTTAGAGTGTCTGTTTGGCTTGGATGCTCTTGGCAAAATTAAATCCTAGTACAAAGTTCGCATCGTCAAGAGCTCAGGAGCCTCCCCCTGTAGAGGAAACTGGGCGTCAAAATTGCTTGCTGTAATTAGTATTGCCTATATGGTGCAGCGCTAAAAAGTGGTATCAGCTCCTGGAGAATGTACTAGGTCTGCAAAGTTTTAAAATACCAATCGCAGCCCCATAGAAAAAAAAAAGATTGAAACTAATCCTTTAAGCAAATCAATGAAGGACTTATTCTATTCAAGTATTCTATTCTATTTCGACAGAATAGAATGTTATTCCAATGAATAAAAAAAAAGGCTTAAAAGGTACTTAGAAGAAAAGGGATAGTTTTGGATTTAGATATTTGAACATATTTGGTATTTGAACTTACATATTTGAACATATTTGGTGTTTAAACCTAAATATTTTTAAAATTCAATAATTTAATAAATTTTACAGTAAAGGATTCTTTTATTAAAAATTTGAGCTGGAAATATTTTATGCTTATTTAACCGAAAAATTTATTTAAAATGACACAGTAAAAAAACTCCATACTTGATTTGTACACAATTGAAACATGAAGAAAAACTTAATATGTATATTGTTTAATTTTTTATAAATATCAGAGTATATTAACAAAGTTTAAATGTTAATAGCCCCTAGAAAATAGATCTCTTTTTATAACTGATAGTATAAGGTTGGAATTTTATATTTATAAAAGTCTTCTATAAAAAGTGCATGGTTGTTTTGCAAACTTTTATTTGCATTTTTATTTTCTTTATATTTTTGTAAAACGATATTGAAACATTTGAATAAAACTATAAAATTGAGTATGTATTTATAATTATACTATGTTTAACCCTATGTTACTTTAAATCAAGGAATATTTTCGTAGGTATGTGTATTCCCTATGTAGAATAATGCTTCTGCCATACCTAATCTTCTTTCAAGGAGAAAGGTTCATGAATTTCGGCCCCCAGACACATTTTTCACTTTTCCAATTTTAATAAAATATGAATTTCTACGCTTCAAATGGTGTAAAAATTATCATTCTACGTGCAGTAGAAGTATTTTTAATAATTTTTTGAAAATGTTTTACCACCAGTCAAAGTCTACTAAATCAATTACTAAAATGCATTTTTCTCAAAACTAACATTTTTACCGTTTAAGGAACATTTGTTCCTAAACTACTGCATTTAACAGCTTATAACTTTGCATAATTAATAATTACACTCTAATACATACTTTAATCGAGGGATTTTTTTCAAAAAAAATATTCTGACTTAATTTATAGCATTAAACATCAAGAAATCTCACTGTTTTTGAAAGAAAAAGAAAAAAGAAAAAAAGAAAAAAAGAAGAAAAACAGATTTTTGTGCAAAAAATATTTTTAAAAATAAATAAATAGACATCCTATCCATAAAATCTCTGATTAAAGTACGTATTATGGTTCAAAGAATATTCAGTAAAAAAATTGGAGATTTTAATTCAATAGAATGTTTATAAATGTTCCTTGAAAATACCTATTTTTAACATTACTGAGATACAGATCCTGTTTTGTGAACCTACCCCCTTAAGTAATAACATAAAAATATATGAGATTTATTAAAGTTTATTAAACTCGTTACTTGTACTTGCTTAAAACGTAATTTAAATACCGAGCCTGTAAACAATTGAAAAAAGTTAATTGTTGCGATGCTTTGTACAAAGAACTTAGAATTAAAAAACCATTGTTACGAAATAAAGAACTGTGTGTGTTGCAGCTCAATAATAATTTTAACAAATTATTTTTTGTGTATTTATTGTTTTGCGAGCATCGGGCGAAGGTGAAATTTGTTCTTGTGAAAATATTGCTTTTTTAAGCCATTTCCAGCTAAAAATAAGGGTCACAAAAATGTCTAAAGTGATTCTTACGTCAACGTTTGTTTTGCTACATTCACTGTGGTGCCTTTTTGAAATATTTGGTCACCTCAATTTTCAATATTGCTTTCATTTGATTCTTTATTATATTATTATTGACGTTCTCAAATTGAGAAGTCACGTAACTTTAAGAAAGAAATTCAAAACGCTCATCCGGAAGTGGATATCTCTCTTGTGATTGCTGAACTGGAAGAAACAATTGAAAGGTGTTTTGAAATTGCTGAAAACATTTCGGCCAACAATTATGAAAATATCGAATTTGAAACAACCACAGGAGGTCAAATTGAATCAGATAATTTGATTCTAGATTATCAGCAAAACACAACTGCAATTTCAAGCGAAATGGAAGAAAAACGCTCTTTGAAAAAAATATCTCCCTTCACTCTACGAAGCACTATTTCTGAACCATTGGAACAAAACTCTGAAAACTCCTCTGCAACTCCTCTGATGAAAGGCTCAAAATATGTGTTTTATGATGACAACGGGAAGAGAAATTCATAATTGATAATGCTGATTTTGAAGAGGATGAAAAAGAACTGATCGATATTTTTAATTCAAGTTCAACATCCTCTCACAATAATCCAAATTTTGAATTTTTCGGATATAGGTCCTACAATGAAGCTTGCTATTTCCATCCAATATCAACAAATGCATCATCCGAAGAAGATGAAGATATGAAAGAAAACATCGATTATCAAACAGATGTAGACGTGAAAGAAAACGTCGGTAAACATGCAGACGAAAGAGCGAACAATTATGAAAATTACAATTTTGAATCAATCACTGAAGGTCGAATTAAGACAGATAATTCGATTATAGATAAACAAAAAAACATCGATGCATTTTTGCGTGGATTGGAAGAAATAAATTCTTTCTCTCCCTTCCTCTACGAAGCAACATTTCAGAACAATCGGAGCAAAGTTCGGAGAGCTCCTCTATATCTCCTCTGGTTCAAGGCTTAAAATATGTGTTCTATGACGACAATGGGAAGAAATTCATAATTGACAATGCTGATTTTGAAGAAGATGAGAAAGAACTAATTGATATTTTTAATTCAAATTCGACATTATTGCACAATAATCCAAATTCGGAATTTTTCGAAAATAGATCTTACAATGATGCTTGCCATTTCTATCCAATATCAACGAATGCCTCATCAGAAAATCATATTGATGAAGACGTGAATGAAAACATCGTCGAATTTCAAACAGACAAAGAAGTGAAATAAATCACTGCTGATTATCGTACAGATGAAGACGAAAAAGGAAACACTGTTTATTATCATACAAATGAAGAGGCGAAAGTAATCCCTTCTAATCATCATACAAATGAAGACAAGAAAGAAATAATTTCTAATTGCCATACAGATAAAGACAATAAAGAAGAAACTGCCGATCATCATGCAGATGAAGACGGGGAAAAGAACATCGATTCTTCCCAAAAGAAAACTATTTTTAGAAAAATGAAATCCTTTTTCAAGAAAGTTCGAAAGGATAAGCATATTGGCTTTTCTTATCAAAGATTTAAATAATTACATGATACCATTTATGTGTTATGCACAGTAAAGCTCGTTAAAACATTAATAGAAATTTGGAAAATGGCAACAAAATAAATAAATAAATATCTTTTCAGCAGAACTAAAATTAAATACAATTTTTAACATAGTACAACATGCAGTGTTTCCAATTTTTTATAAGTATTATTTTCTTTGATTACATAGGTATATTTAATTTGCATTACTGATATTGCAGATTCGAATGAAGAAATTCGAAGATGCCCGTTTCTTGGAAATTGATTTCTTCATGTAATTACTCTCGAGAATGATAGAAAAGCACCTTCAGAAGGCAAACCTGGTCGTCATGGAATAGTCCTTACATGGATTTTTCAGCCGACTATGATTGAAATTCACAAGCAAAGGCCTGGACTATTTCCTGGCATTAAATTGTCAAGCGAAGGCCTGGACTTTTTCTTCACATTCATATTCCTAGCGAAGGCCGGGACTGTTATCCGACATTAAAATGTCAAGCGATGGCCAGGACTATTTATTAATATTGATATTTCTAGCGAAGGTCTGGACTACTTATTCATATTAATACTATTAGCGATGACCTGGACAATTACTTGACATTAAAATGTCAAGCGAAGGCCTGGACTATAACCCGATATTAAAATGTCAAGCGAAGGCCTGAACTATTACCCGACATTAAAATGGCAAGCGAAAGCCTGGACTATTACCCGACATTAAAATGTCAAGAGAAATGTCAAGCGAAGGCCTGAACTATAACCCGACATTAAAATGTGAAGCGAAGGCCTGAACTATTACCCGACATTAAAATGTCAAGCAAAGGCCTGGACTATAAACCGACATTAAAATGGCAAGCGAATTCCTGGACTATTATCCGACATTAAAATGTCAGGTAAAGGCCTGGACTATTACCCAACATTTAAATGGCAAGCGAAGGCCTGGACTATAAACCGACATTAAAATGTCAAGTAAAGGCTTGGACTATTACCCGACATTTAAATGTCAAGCGAAGGCTTGACACCTCAAATAAACGTCTCAAAAGAAAGCATGTATTTTAATTTCAATAGAAAAGTATAGATCGCTCTCCATTGCTACCATCTAAAACAAATGTGTGGAGTGTTGCCTCATTTTAACATCTCAAGACTGCTTAGAACCCGACTACTGCATCGAAATAACATCTCAGAAGAAGGTAAGGAGATGCTATTTGATTGTGTGTAACATCTTAAAAGAAGGTACGGAATTGCAACTTGAACTTAACATCTGAAGATTATGTGAACTGCTACTGCGGTACCCACCTTACATCTGATTTCAGCCGCGTACATGAAGTGGGCATGTACGAGGCTGTAGTCATTTGAACATCTGGAAGGAAAATTTTTCATTGGGAATTCCTGATTGCTTCCAGAAATATATATTCAAACAAGAATTATTTTTTAAAAATAATTATCAATAGAAATATTTTGCTACAATAGTGAAAATTTATCAATATCCTTATTATTCTAATTTCAAAATAAAACTTTTTCGGCGTTCAAAGATTTTTGTCTGTCATTTTATTTTGTGTAGTGTGTCTTTTAGAACATTTACTAGTTAACTTTATTTGAAATAATTATTGACATTTATTTTTAGTAACATGCATATACACACAAGTGTACGCACATACGTGAGTATGTTCAGTATGTTTTTACTTTTTGTAGAGTTCCTACATTTCGTTTAGTTATAAAGTTCGGTTATTTGGATTTAAATACTTTTTAGGGCTCGCAAGATTTAGAGAATCTATTTTTAGCAAAATATTATTTTGTAGGTAGCTTCAACATCTTAGGACCATGATCCCATACATGTAATCATTTCAGGCAACACGGTATCATATGTGAGATTGCATTTTGAGGCCCTTGATCACACCTGTGTTATCTTAATCAATTATTCATCCGCAAAAGGGATAAAATGTATTTTTGGAGAGATTGAAGCTATTTATGATCAGTTAATTTTTAAAATAACTTTGAAGTTGTTTATTTTTCATTTTATTGTTCAATTTTAGTTGTTTCATAAAATAGACCTAGTTATTTCATAGAATAACTAGGTAAAGTAGGAAATTTTTCATCTATAATATACTTTAAAGTATCCGACTGGTTGCGACAAAATTTTTTTTTTTAAAAATGGAGATATGTAGATTTTTTTTTTTTGTTATGTTAGATTTGTTTAGTACATTTTAAGAAAAATATGCTAAAATTAAGAAGAGAAAAATAAATTATTATAACTAAAATGGGAAAAAATGGGTAAAAATTGACAAAAAATAACATAAACGTGGTCCATTCTGAACCAAAGGTTTATAAACAAATTTTCAATTCTGATGTGCTGCTATGTTATTCATTGTCGAAATGACCTTTTGGATAAGAGATAATTTAGTTTTTACAAAAACTAGAGTACTTTATTTCAGTGATTATATAAAATTGCTTAAAAAAACAGTGATTATATTCACATAAGGGACTGTAAATTTTGTAATAAAACGGATTGATAAATCTGAAGGTTAAAACACTTCTACTATTATACAGAACATACACAAAAAATTTCACTTAATTATTTTCTAAACTTTTTTAGCAATCGCTGGCCCCGTTTTTTATTATTTTTCATTTAATTATTTTCAAAAAACCTTATTTCGAGTAAAACGCGTTTTAAAGTATGACATCTTGCTTAAAATAATAGCATCTGCTTTTACCAAACATTGTGGTTTTTGTTCTAGAGAACGGAAAATAATAAACTTGGTATTTTTATAAAGCTAATAAGATGGCCTATAAAATAAAATCCTAAAAAATTTGTCAATTTTTGGAAAAATTCACAATTTTAGGGTAGTCGAATACCTTAACTGACTTGTCTAGTTATTTCATGAAATACCTAGTTATTCTATGAAATAACTGAATTATACTCACTTTAACGTTAACATATATATAGATACAATATTCAAAATAATTTAATCTTTAATATTATCTATATAATGTTGAATTTATTGAATCATTGTAGGTTGAATTGATTAAACGTGCATTCCAACCGTTAGATTTTACATCAATTTAAATTCTTTTTAATTCATTATTTAACTGTTTACTTAGCGGATTATCCCTTTCTTATCTGGAGTAAATACTTTCCCATTCTTTCCTCACTTACGTATTGTACATTTCTGCAAGCTTAAATAAGTTAAATTGGAATTAGTTTTAATTACTGTTTCCAATTTGTCGATGTTTAGATTTGAGGGTCTGCCAATCATGGTGTCGTCATCTAGTGATTCAGCTTGGAAAGAAAAAATTTTAAAACATCTTTGGATCGTTTTTGATATAATTGTCTTTTGTATTGCACTATGCTTCACAGGCGTTTTTAAAAGTTAGAATTATATTTTAAATTGAAGTGAACGTTTCAAGATTCAACCAATAGCTAAGGTAAAAGACTTAATAGTATAATAAATAAAAATTCTTAAAGTTTTGTCCGATAATGAAATGCAAACAAACGATGGAACTATATTGTAAGTTATAAAAAAGATAAAATTACCTTGGTTATTCTAACGTGACAGGTAAAAAGGCTGGATTAAGAATACTTTAAATTTTGATCAAGATAAGAAATAAACACACACATTCAGAAAAAGACGGAAGGATTAAGAATTTGAGACAGAGAGAAAAATTTTGAGATAAAGAGTGAGAGTGAGAGAGAAAGAGATAATTTAAGAGGGGGAGAGAGAAAAAAAGAGAGAATTTGAGAGGGAGAAATAGAAAGAGAAAGATAGAATTTGAAAGAGACAGTATAAGAGAAAGAGAGAAATAATTTTTGAGAGAGAGAATATGAGAGGGAGAGAAAAAATTTCTGAGAGATAATTTGATAAAGAAAGTGAGAATTTGGGAGGGTGTGTGTGTGAGAGAGAGAGAGAGAAAGAGAATTTAAGAGGGTGTGAGAGAAAAAGAGAATTTAAGAGGTTGAGAGAGAGAGAGAAAGAGAATTTAAAAGGAAGAGAGAGAGAGAGAAAGAGAATTTAAGAGGGGGAGAGAGAAAAAAAGAGAGAATTTGAGAGGGAGAAATAGAAAGAGAAAGATAGAATTTGAAAGAGACAGTATAAGAGAAAGAGAGAAATAATTTTTGAGAGACAGAATATGAGAGGGAGAGAAAAAATTTCTGAGAGATAATTTGATAGAGAAAGTGAGAATTTGGGAGGGTGTGTGAGTGAGAGAGAGAGAGAAAGAGAATTTAAGAGATTGAGAGAGAGAAAGAGAATTTAAGAGGGTGAGAGAGAGAGAAAGCATTTAAGAGGTGAGAGAGAGAAAGAGAATTTAAGAGGGTGAGAGAGAGAATTTTTGAGAGAGAGAATTTGAGAAAAATAATGAGAGAAGAGGGGTTATAAATGTTAACGATTACATAACTTAAGCAAAACTGCCTACACTGAAAGACCTCAAAATAAAAAAAAAGCGTCAAAATATTGTTATGCGTGCGAAGAAACATGCGATTAAATTCTGAAGATAAAATTGAATATGATGGAATGGCCGACAAGGCAGTTATCTTGTCTACTAGTTTACGCAAAGGGTGTTTCAAATACAATGGCTAAATGAGCCGATGTAAAATAATTAGTCAAATGTACTTCCTTCTTTGCTCGATTGAATGTCACGTGATCCTTTAACAGATTGAATTTTAATTATCATTTCCTTTCACAATGTCTTACTACGAAAATATTAAAACGGTCATCTATCTCTTTACCATTATTACATCCGTTTGAAGTGTGCGAGTCCATTCACTTTCGAAGCCTGCAATAAGACTATCTCTTAATAATCTGGCTACAGTTATCATTTTGCATACGATTTTACTTATCGATTATGACATACAATCTGATATTTTGAATACTTTTAAAAAATGGATGGTGTTGCGGTTGCCAGACCAAGAACTGTCGTTATTTTATTTAAGAAGAAATAGACAACATAAATCATTATTTGCTGTCTAATCATGTTTGTGGTTCTCCAGAAACCGCAATTTATCTGATTGGTTCGCTTGGTGTGGGGTACATTAGATTTTTTCTGAAGTTACATTCTGAATTATCGGTGACAGTAAGAAGTTAATCTCTTAATAAAGATCAGATTATGTGTTTGTGCGAGAACAGAGAAAAAAGGATGTCATTGTCGCTTAAGTGTCTCCAAAATACTTTGTGGATGCCACAGACCAATAAGAAATTCACAAAATTCATTTGATTATCGAAATATAAAATCGGTTATGTATGATTTATCATAGCATTATGGGTTATTTCTACGTTCATGGTTAGATTTAGGCATTGTATTTAGATACATTTTAATCAAATTTAAAGTTCTGTGTCTAGTTGGTTTTCTTTTGTTGTCTGTGGGAACGGTAGCATGGTTGATAGAGCAGAGATTAGTTCTTTTTTTTTATCAATAGGTAAAATAAAAATACTTTTCTATCCATTTCTTTGAATATTTTGTTTAATTTCTTACTAAATATTTTAAAATAGAAATATCAATTTTAAATCTGCGCTGAAATTATACTTTATTTTTTTTTGACATTTTTAAAGATAAGGTTAAAATTAAAAGGGTTTAGAAATTATGTAGCACAAATGTATTGAGTAAAACATATAAATACTTGTGTGTAAATTGGTTTCTATTCAAAATATCGTATTTATTCGAATCTAAGCCGCACCCGAAATGCTCACCATATATTTATAAATAAGCAAAAAATGGTGTTAAAAGGTTTATCAATAACCGATATTTACGAAATTAAAAAATAAAATAAGATGAGAACTAATAAGAAGGGAATAATTAATTTCTTTTACCATTATTAAAAAACTCTTAAATACATACATGAACCTGCCATTGTTCTAACACAGCCAGTATCATAGTCAATTTCTCCCATCCAACGAATTTTTCTGCCTTCGATTCTAAGCCGCACCCGATTTTCAATAGCATTGACATTGGAAAAAATGTGCTGCTTAGGTTCGATTAAATACGGTAAAACTTAACGATAAATAAGTTATAAAAATTTAATTTTTTAAAAATTTCCTGTTTGTTTCCTGTTTTCTGCATGGACACAGCAGTATCAGTAAAAAAAAAAATTCTGTGTAATATTTTTTTTTAACATTAGGTCTTCATTTAGTGGACTTTTATAATAAAATTTCATTTAACTTTCGACGTCTGAAATTGTTGTTATGCAGCCTTTTGTTTACAAAAATTATTCCAGTTTTATAGGTGTGTATCTATGTGAACAATTTATTTCTTTTAATTATAACTTTTTGCTTTGATGAGAAGGGAGGCATTTTTCATTTTTGGAGGCTAAACTGCTAGAATCGACCCTGGTATCACATAAAGAGAGACTAAAGGTGTCGAAACCGTCCTTCAGTATTTTGGACACGATGCGTCGGTAATGGACTTACCTTCGTCATCTTCAGGGTGAAGCAGCAAAGCGCAGAGTGTAGTATGGAAGACAACAGAACATTGTGCATTTATTTATTAAAAAGTTGCCAGTTTCTGCAAAGTCGTCTACTTAATTTTCATCATAGACAGCTTTATACCCTCGTTACTTACCATTCCTGTATTCTATGTATTCATTAATTTTCCTTTTCATGTAGCAAATGCTCCATGCCATCATAAAGTACGTACTTTTCCTTTTTTTAAGGATATTTGGGCAGTTTATTTTCTGTTGTATTCTCAAGTAAACAAAACATACAAGTTAAGTACAATATTTTACGAGGAAACATTCGTAGTTATTGTTTTTAATCCCGTTCTCGATAACCCGGCACTTTCAAAAACACGGCCACCTTTTGGTCCACATTAAGAGGACGGTGTACCCTTAAAAATAATTTCTCAAATTGTTAGCTTAATTAGCTGAAAATGGAATCAATATAGTAAATAATTATCGTATTTCACAATTTAAATATATATATTTAAAAAAATATTAATTGATTTTTTTAAAAAAATTAAATTTTTAAAACCATTTTTAAAAATGCTTCTTGCGTTTTAGTTTTTAAGATATGTACATAATTTTTGATTTACATATAGATGAGCAACAACAAAATAATCTGTGCATGGATTTTAAATTCAGAATAAAATTTGATGAAAAAAAGATACATTTTCTAAACTATATGAAATATTTCACCAATTAACACACATTCAAGATATTCAAAAACAGCACAAAACATGATCCGTTAAATTTTTTTAAAAAACTAATGCAGAAATTTGTGAATTATATCATCTTTCATAAGTTGTGAAAAATTCAAAGAGATATGTCGTAATTTGAAACACAAGGAGCATTTTATGTTAACAATGAAAAGAGAAAATTTACGAACTAAGAAAAGTGCATTTTAAACACTTACGAGTATTTCAGTAAAATAAAAAAGTAATTCAGTAATTATTAATCAAAATGACAAAATTTTTTGACAGAATTACTTTATGAAATATAAGGAATATTATTAGTATAAGAAAATCACAATTGCAATTTTGACCAAAATGTGACATTGTGAATGTCCACCATCCCCTAAAGCCGAGTTTTTGGAATTCGACTGTACCAAAAACTTCAAGTAGAGGTTAGTGAAACCTGCGCATTACAGAATAAAGAGTCTACATTCATATTCATCCGCCCATTTCAGTCGTAAAAAAGTAAATAATTGCTACTCTTCTATTTTTTTTATCCTTATTGGCTTTGTTATTCCCAGTAAAGGATTTACAGCCCCGGAATGAGAAGAGGTTTATCAGAAATCTAAAAGAGAATAGAACAATACCCACACGGCAGCCAGCCAACAAATCAGAAGGTAGAGACAGAATCCCAAAAACAATATCAAAGAGCTCGTTTGCCGAATCGATGAATCATTCCGCATATAATTGCAGAGTTTTCACGCTATTTGATCCTCACGGATCTCCCCTCCCACCACGCTTCAGAACCGTCTTCGAGAGAGAGAGAGAGAGAGAAAACAACCTTGAAAAATCATTCTTTCTTTCTCCATCCCCCTGCAACAAATCATACACATTCTTTTTTTATTTTTTTCAATTTTTATTTTTCATTAATCACCCTTCAAGACAGCTGCGAAAAAGGAATGATTCTTATAACGATCTACTAACAAACATACCTCATCTTTTTTTCGAATTTTTTTTTTTATTGGGCTGGCTGAATTTCCAGTTGGGACCGATCACGTTTTCGACACGCCTCACTGCAACCGCAAAAACCGGACAGAGAAGAGGAGAGAGTGCGTGTGTGTGTGTGTGTAATAATCATTAATACGAAAAATCTATCAATAAAAAGAATAATAATAATAAAATATAGCGGCCTGAAGTTTTTATCTCTGGCATATCCAAGAACAAAAGGAATTATGTTGGTTTCACACCTCCCCGAGATAAGATCTTACACCTAACAACGGGCGACAAAGCGCGTGCATTTAAAAACCGCATATTATCAGCATATCATTACGCGTAGCAAATTAGTTTACGTATAACTGCTTTATTAATCTAAATTATGATTGGGTGCCCCAAATGGTTGGAGAGATAACAAAATGGAAAAGGGTCTTTGAACTGAGAAATGTTAACTAACCGGCGGTGAATAGGTGATGTATTATGCTGATAAAATGCAGAGATATGCTTCGGAATTGAAATTTTACCTGGCGTTATCAATTTGCGGGACTTGGGCAGATGATAAATTTAGAAATAAGGAATATTCTTTTTTTTCTATACTCTGCTCGTTTTTAAGGTATCCGACTACCCAAAAATTGTGAATTTTGCCAAAAATTGACAATTTTTTTAATGATTTTATTTTATAGGCCATCTTATTAGCTTTACAAAAATACCAAGTTTATTATTTTTCGTTCACTAGAACAAAAACTACAAGTGATTTTGTAAAAGCAGATGCCATTCCTTTAAGCAAGATGTCGTACTTTAAAACGCGTTTTACTCGAAATGTGTTTTTTTTTAAATACTCAGACGGTGCCACAGTGATTGCTAAAAAAAGTTTTGAAAATAATTAACTGAAATTTTTCTTGTATGTTCTGTACAATAGTAGAAGTGTTTTAAACTTCAGATTTATCAATTATTCTTTTATTACAAACTTTACAATCCCTTATGTGAATATTATAATTTTTTGAAGCAATTTCGTATAATAACAAGAATAAAGTGTGTGATCTATTTTTTGTAAGAATTAAAATACTTCTAATCCTGGAGGTCATTTCAAAAAAGGATAACATAGCAATGCATCAGAATTGAAAAATTGAAGATCTGTTCATAAACTTTTGGTACAAAATGGGCCGCGTTTATATTATTTTTTGTTAATTTTTACCCATTTTAGTAATAATAATTTCTTTTTCTATTCCTAATTATAGCATATTTTTCTTAAAATGTACTAAACAAATCTAAAAACTAC
This sequence comes from Trichonephila clavata, assembly GCA_019973975.1. Lineage (NCBI taxonomy): Eukaryota > Metazoa > Arthropoda > Arachnida > Araneae > Nephilidae > Trichonephila > Trichonephila clavata. Next base: position 70,603 of record BMAO01021438.1, read on the forward strand.
AAAAAAATCCCCCTGTCACGGTTTGTTTAAAAAAAAAAAAGTTGTCGCAAGTAGTCGGATACTTTAATAGGTTTAAGACATCTACTTTGTTTCTAAGCCATATAAAATATTTATTTGTCAGCATTATCTAATTTTATAAGTTTTCAATTAGACTGATTTCGACATCATCCTTTTATTGACAAATTATTTTGAAACTAGAGCTGCCAAAAACGAGCAATTAAACTTTTGATTATGGAAAATATCTGTTAAATGGGCTAAATTCATGACGGTCACGTGATAAATATAATCACGTGTTCTCCCCTGAGTTAAAAAGGAACTGACAGACTTTTATTTGTTGTTCTCGTAAAATTTAAATACAATTTAAAATAAGTAAATTGTGTAAATATGTTCAAATGTTCAAATTCTTCAAAAAGTTTTTCCTTTTTTTAAAAAAAAATTCTTACATTAAAGTGTATTTTTAAATCAAGTGCATTTTGTTTACCTTTATACGTTATTATTGTTGACAAATATGTACTTTTTAAGAGAAAGTTTCCGAAAAAAGCAAATGTTGGCAACAGTGAAGCGTATGAATTGGAAAGGCGAGATTGTATTTATGGCGTGACTGAATTTATAAACTGATTGACTGGAAACACGGGATTGTCCTTATGTGACTATGACGTCACATTAATTTGTCCCATTCAAAACTGGCATAATACTTGTCGCTCTATTTGTAAAATTTAGATTAAATTTGAAATTCAATAAATCAGTAAAAATATCCAAAATTGTTCCAAAAAAGTTTTAAAATAAAAAATTCTTTTATTATAAGGGTATTTTTAAATGAAATGCATTTTACTTACATTTTTAAAAGAAAGTTTATGTAAAAGGTAAAAGTTGGCAACACCGTTGCGTATGCATTGATAGGTTGGAAACATGTTAATGTAGTTATGTGATTATGACGTCACACGAATTTAATCCATTGTGTTATGTTAAATATCTGTATAAGACTGCGTTATGTTTACCAAGAAATTATTATTTTTTGAAAAATTCAGAACTACAAATATTTCTATGCACAAAAATGCATTCAGAGATTTATATTTTTATAACTCTGATAAAATCGAAGTTAGATGCAAGTCATCAAAGCGAGATGACTGCTACGGCAACAAACAGTTAAAGACCAAATTTGATTTATGCAAATAAAGAAAGGCTATACTAGTCAAATACATGCAGGTTTTTCGAAAAATTGCAGTAAGAAGTACAGGCCCAGCAGACGAGCAGCGAAAAGGTATTTAACGACAAAAATTTATCTTAATACAAAAAGTAATACCAATCATTGAAAGAACATTAAAATAGAAAATTTGCTTCCTCTATAGTGATTAATATGGGTGAGTGAGTAAAAATTAACGTTGCACTATTGAGCTACACGAGGTCTTTTGTCGATGAACCTCGTAATTTTGAACCATGGTCAAGTGACGAGGACGCAGAGCTGGCACTCCCTCTCCTAACTACTACCCCACACCAATAGGAGGACGTTTGAGCTCTCGACAGATTTAACTTGCATCGCCCTCCCCCTCCTATAAGGCGAGTCTTCAGTGGTACTGGGTTCGAACTCATGATACGCCAGCCACGAGTCCGATACCTTGATCACTTGGCTGTCGCGGCCACCGTTATTAATATGGGATACAGAAGAAAGATTTTCTTTTAACAAACTATAGTTAATGAAGAAACCACAAAAATTTTTTATATTAAATAAAATAAAACAATTTATTAATAGCATTAATTAGGAACACTAGAAAAAGAAAGTAATAAATAACGGTAATAATTTCGATATATTACTCAGATTATCGCAATTCTCAGTTTAAAATGTATAGTCTTAGGTTTTTATTGAGGGCCAAATTTTCTGTAAAATAAAATGAGAACTAATTCTCATTTTGAAGATAAATTCTTTAACATAAAACTCACCTCGGTACCTATGTATTAACGTCACTCCAACCAAATTTGCGTCTCTCGAAGTTTTTTTGGTTGAAATGTGAAAATTTTCAGGTAAAAATAAAATATATCTATTGAAACACAACAAAAAATTACCATAAATCTCTTAAGCTTTATTTCCTGAGATCATTTACACGGTATGATCCCTAGCTATCATACATCTCTATGATAATACCACAAGATATTATAGATAAGAAAAGTTGAATCTAATATCTCTTGTGAATATCTAATAAAATCTTTTTAATGGTTTTGATAATTTGTTTTGAAGTGACATAGCTTAAAAATAGTTCTAGTAATCCGGCCACATTTTTAGTAATAGATGCATCAAAAATTCATGTAATTATAAGTAATATATATATAAAAATTTAAGTCAATTCCTTCTTTGAATGGAATATATATAGGGAGAGAGTGAACTAATAGTAGGAATTGAAAAAAGAGCACAATTTGTCTACTCTTTGTTTGTGATCAACAATGCACATCCGGTTTGTCTAGTTGGGTTAAAAAACCGGATGTCGAAGCCAACTTTTGTCATTGTTTTGACAGTTACATTGTTACAATAATGGAGACGAATTTAAGTTGGCGACTAAAACCGGTAATTAATTCAATAAATTAACCGGTAATTAATGAATTAATAATTGAAAAAACTGTAATAACATCAAGTGTCATCCGGTACAAATTTAAAAAAAATATTTAAACTTGATTGGATGAAGAGAAAGTATTTCATTAACGATTGAAAATTTGAACTATATATATAGGGAGAGAGTGAACTAATAGTAGGAATTAAAAAAAGAGCATGATTAGTCTACTCTTTGTTTGTGATCTACAATGCACGCCCGGTTTGTCTAGTTTCGCTGAAAAACTGGTTGTCGAAGCCAACTTTTGTCATTGTTTTAAAAAAATTATTTGAACTTGATTGGATGAATAGAAAGTATTTTAATAACGATTGAAAATTTGTGAACAAGATAATTATCTATATAAACAAACAAATATATATAAAGAGGTGAGCTAATAGTAAAAATTAAATAATGATAATAGAAGCCCAAATTTACAAATTAAATAAATAAAGTAAAGACCTTTCTTAAAAAATGTAATTTTGTGACAGAAATTTTCTGGGATTGTGGTGCATCACTGTATTTATAATAACAATAGACATGGTCGTAGTTTTAATAGAACTTATTAAGCACGAACAAGATATCAAAAATAATTACTCGCCTGGAGCGGGTTTCTTAACCGATTTCCGACAAATTATTTAGATTAATAATATTATTTATCTTGTTATCTTGTCGCCTCAGAACTTACATGTGCATCATTAATATCTTACAGGGGATTCACTCAAGAGCCGCTTACCAAGTATCTCATTCATATAGTCTTAATAGTTTTAGAACCATCACACACTGTTTTTTTCTCTCTAATATCCATTAACACCTCGTGTCTTCCACTGACACATCCGCTCTTCTATTCACTCAATTATAGGTATAGGTCAGTGGTTTTCAAACTTTTTCAACTCATGGAACCCCTTGAACTAGAAAGTGCTTTCATAGAACCCTATTCCACACACATACTTAGAAGAATGTCTCCCAAAATAATATTTGAAATAGATCAACATGTTATAGGTACTTTATTACTTTTTTTTATGTAAATACAGTTAATAAAAGTATTACTTTCTAATCAAATTTTTAAATTTCATTTACTCATTAATAATATTAATTTGTGACTCAAGTGTCACTTACCCATGCTTTATATTTAGTAACTGGGGTATGTGCTTGCTTTTTTTCACACACTGTCAAAGTCTAGGGCTATTGAGATTATTTGCACTCGCATTACGTATTCTGAGTTTAATTTGTTTCATTACTTTGTTTTTGTATCCAGTCGCATCGAGAAATAAATCTCACTTAAGCATAATTTTCTGAATGACATTAAAATGTTTATAGCTGTGTGAGAAATCCTGTGTATTTTGCAGGGATTTACAGTATAAAATTTAGGAGTATAGATACACAAAGATAAATGTTTTAATATTCTTATATTATAATAAAAGTTTAAAAAGTGTTGCGAAATAAAGTTACATATATAAATAAAATTTTCGGTTTTAATGAATAGGATGAGCTTACAGTACTTGTGATTATACAAATTTCATAGAGAACATTGAATCCATTTTGCATACTTATTTATAAAATTTTTTGCAATATTTTTTTTGTGACTCGTGGAACCCCAGGATTCCGTGGAACACAGTTTGAAGACCCCTGGTGTAGTTTATATAGTAATGGTTATATTCATACATATACCATCCGAAGCCAGGTCCTCGTAACAATGCTATAAGCCTCAGGGGTTAGTTAAAGAAAAGGTGCGTGAGAACCCGCTAAAATATATAATTAGCATCCCCCAAAATAATGGTTCTATAAGCAATAAACTGCAACAATGTTCATTCATTTAAGTTACAAATTGGTAAGAAAATTAGTATTTTGGTATTGGTACTTTTGGTTGGTATTTAAAAAACATGAAAGAGTTTTAAAAATGTAGTTTGAAAAGCATTGAAGAGAGTTAAACAAGAAATATCTACAATTGTTTTGGCTTGTGGGTCATATTATGGAAACAGAGGTAACCGGAGGGCAGAATTTTTTCAAAATAATTGAATTCATAGTTAACTTTACATTTGTTACCTCCCTAACCCCAGTTTCTCTGTCTTGAGCTATTCTGAAATTCATTCCCTCCACCAAATCTAAAATAAATTGAGAGTGTCGAAACCCTCCTGCTCCTCTCTGGTACGCAGCTATGAGAGAGAGTCCTGGTCTATCTCTACAGTGCAGGAGATCCACGGCTCTTGAGACGGCCTTGGTGCACTTTAGAAGTGGTCACCTGCGTGGTAGGACCTTTGTGCAGGGGGTAAGGACTTTCTTTACCTGTCCCTGCTCTCTCCCTGCTTCTCCTGCTCATCTTCTGGACCGCTGGGGAATTTCCCTGGGACAGTTATTTTGAGATCAAGATTTGGCTTGTGACATTATTATGCGGAAAGGTCAAATGGACTTAGTGTAGGCTTTCCTGTTCCAAGGAGATTTGAAACAACAGCAACAACATTTCAGAAAATGTATAAATCAGGCATCAGCAACTTATGGCACGCCTAACACATGGGGCACGTGGTACAATTCTTAGTGACACTCTTTACTACTCTGAGTGAGTGAGTGAGTGAATATTAACGTCGCACTTTTCAGCTATATACACGAGGGCTTTTGGTGACGGAACGCGTAATTTTGAGCCATGGTCAACTGACGCTGACGACACTTTTCACTACTCTACACGTATATCAATTTTTGAGTGGATGGAAGTTATTAAATTTGTAATGGATCATATTTGACAAACATCTTCAGAATAACGGACATTTACGGAATTACGAAAAAAATCTGAAAGGTAACTCTAAAGGTAACACACAAATTTAAAGGTATTTTGTAAATTATGGAATGTCACTGCTGGAGAGATTTAGTTGTTTGAAGAGAGAAAATTGCATGTACTCTGCTGTCCACTTTTGGTTCTACATATCCACAAGTAAAAATTCTCTCCTCATATGAAAAATATTTCGAGTCCGCAAATAAATAGTTTAACAGCTGAATGCTTCCAATCGTGTCATATATGAAGTCACAAATTATACACCTGATTTTGCGATATGAAAGTAGAGAGGTGCAAGCACTAGGTTCACATTAAAATTTATATTTATCTTTTTATTTGACTCTAATGAAGGGAAATACTTATATTTTATGCTGTCTGTTTCTTATTTTACTAAATATGTTTAAAAATACATAATATATATGTACAACTTTTTAATTATTTTTTTATTTTTGTCGAAGAAATCGCTATATTTTGTGCTGTTTATTTTTATGTTAAGAAATATCTTTAAATGATGTAAAACTAATAAGCAATAAAACTGTAAATCTATATTACTGATCTCTATTCTCTTACTTTGCATGCATCATAGCGGAAATCGAATTGTTTCGAAATTACCCTACTGCGTGGCACGCTGAATCATATTGGTAGATTGGTTTGGCGCGCTACAGCTAAAAGATTGCCGATCCCCTGGTATAAATAGTATCAGTGCCGATTTCAGCTAATTTCAGGCCCTGGGCGCAGAAGTTCAACAGGCCCCCTTGGCACTGGAGGATCGAAATTTATAACCAGAAAATATGGTTAAGTCCAGCTTATCCGGGCCCTGCTGAGCCTCTCAAGGCCCGGGCCAATGGACCAAATGGATAAACCGGCACTGAAAAGTGTAATATAAAAATCAATAAATATAAGTTAAATAATATAGTTACAGTTTTATTCAATTATTTATTGAGCTAATTTCATATAATCTACCGTTGTAAGCAAATTTAATTTTAGAATCAGTTTAACAAGACATATACCCTGTCTGACTGGCTTGGAGGGCCAGAAAAAAGCTCTTTGGCCCACGGGTCACTATATACCCACTCATATACTGCACGAATAAATATTTGCAAAAAACATAATAAAGAGAGAATTGTGATTTTTTTAAAATTAAATTTATGTTTATCAAACATTATATTTCCCGTTTACAATCGTAATTAGGATGCACGAGAAAAATTTGATTAAATTACAAAGGAAATTCAAAAAATTGATTTCCATAATACCATTATATATCACATATTTCCCTTCCTCAAACTATCATAATTAAATCAGAACAAAATACAATTTTTCCTCGCAAGCTTATTACAGATACAATAAATGTTTCCCGATCCTACAAATCACTTAGTTCATTGATTTAATATACTCTAGTTAACTCCAGCCACTCACAAATGAGTCTCCTCTACATGCGCTTGGTGTTCAATTTAATTTATAATACCGCGACTTTTGGAAGTTCCAGGAAGAATTTCCGGTACTTTATCCAGAAATCCATTAATCCAATCTATCGATAATCTGTTTTCCGTATCCAATTCGGCGAAAAGTCGGCGTATCGGAGTTGGAAGAAGAAGCTGTTAATTTTTGTCGCCCGCTAAGTGCAGATGGTATGGGAATCAATAGGCACGGCTGGCATGAGACAGCCCCGATAATCTGATATCGTCAGAGGCTGCCAATAAAACGCAATATGTAAATGATATCTACATATTTTCAGGTCGCCATGGCGTTTCTTTATTCTCGCCAATCGCCGTGGCTGGAAATAGACGTCGACAGACATGTTGAACACGACAGCGCCAAATTCGCTTCTTCAATTAATGATGGTTTTCCTTTGTAAGTTATTGTCACCTAGGTATAGTGGTGACTTGTATTAATGATGTTCTTCAGTGATGCGTAACTACAGTTAGTCCTCTAACGTAGAATTAGAAGGTATATTATTACAAAATCTCATTTATATCAGTGCTTCTCAAACTTTCAATATTCGCGCCCCAATATTCAATCATAATTTTCCTCGCACCCCCCTCCATACAATAACAATGCATTGAATGTAATAATATTATAATTTGAAGAGCTAAAGCTACAATACGACATTAACATCCTTTGTGCCACCGGCGTATATAAACGTCTCACTCAGTCAAAGCGTTAATTGCCCCGGACGTATATATACGCCTTCCGAAGTACGATTTTCTCTGAGCACTAATATCCATAAAATTAGTCCGATGGTTTTTGAGATGCAATAAATTGACCTTGACAGTGTTTTCGAAGAAGGTTTTACTTATTTATTCCTTTTCATGCCCGCCCCCAATACAACACATACGCTCGCCTACGTAACTTTTATTCGGCAGTTAAGGGATTAATTATAAACCGTACAAACTATCAAGATAAGTGCTAAATGTCGTAAAAATTTTGGTCATTGGTAATTATTAAATTTGCTTCTAACTTAATATTGTTAAATTAATTATAAAATACATTGTGCAGTACTGAAACATTTATCAGTGTATTATATCAGTGCAAATGTGTATTTTATTTTTTATTATGTCAGAACGTATTTTGTTTGTTTACTTTCAGTAAATTAATACTTTTTAAAAATAATCTTTTGTTTTCGACTTTTCAATGTGCCCGCGCCCCCTTGTAGAGTTATCACGCCCCCCCCCAAGGGGGCGCTCCCCACAGTTTGAGAAACGCTGATTTATATAAAGAAGATAAATATATTTAAAGTCGATGTATTAATGAATATTGAAAAACAGAGGAGAATCATATGGAACATGTACGAAAATTTAACTTAAATTTTAGGTGCATGAAGAAAATGGAACAGATACCGGAAAAAGACGTAAAATAAGTGATAAATATATGAGGTAGGATTCAAAAGTTCCCCGGACTGGGCCTATAGCGGAAAATTTTTTACAGTACAGTAACCACGAAAACGTTTCTGCATGTGTTACTGCATTCCTCCCCTTTTCCAAAAGTGGTTTGTCCTAAATCAAGTAATCGGTGGCTCGCCACGAAGTCGTAATTTGCCAGCGGATGCATTTAGTGAATGGCGATTGAAAAAATAGACATTTGTAAAGCAGAGATTGAATATCAAATTTGGTAGAAAGTATTTTATTTTGTAGAGTGCTCGGAGACTTTTGAAATGTTGAAGCATATGCTCAGCAGTGATACATTATCGCGAACGCAAGTTTTTGAGTGGCATTGACGTTTCAGGAAAGGCAAGGAAAGTGCCGAAGACGACGAACGCTCTAGACGTCCGCAGAAAACATTGAAAATGTGAGCAAAATCGCACTGTCACCCTCTTGGGGAGTTCAAAGCTTAGGCTAACGACAGGCGTAAAATTCTAGCCTTATCCGCGATGAATTTCGTGGACCTTGATCTGATGTTACTGTCGATCAGGTGGCATAAGCAACAACAACAAACATTGAAAATGCTTCTGCGGTGGTACGTAAGAACAGGTTGCAAACAACGATGGGGTAAAAACGAAAACAACTGTTTTGCCACATCTTCCTTACTCCCCTGATTTCACCCCCCTGCGATTTCAGAATATTTCCAGAACATGTACTTCGCTTTCAGGGTCATCGATTTCAAACTGCAGATGAAATTAAAAGTGCATTGCTGGCTGAGTTAAAGGACATGGCTAAAATTGGATGCTAGAAATGTTTCAATGACCTTTACAAGCAATGGCAAAAGTGCGTTGCTGCTCAAGGGTCTTATTTCAAAGGAGAATGTGTTTCAGCAATTTGATTGGTCATATTTTTAAGTTATAGACTCAGTCAGGGAACTTTTGAATCCTACCTCGTTGGTTATATTGATTCTGCCATATAGCGGTAAATCATATTAGAGGTCCGCTAAATGTAAAATTATACATTGAGTCCATGAAGTTCTAAAGGTCCACGTGCAGTGTTTTATTGAACAAAAATACTGTGCTCATTTGAAATATTTTTGAATTAGACGAAAACCAATCTATAAATGCAATGCTTTTTGAACTTAAAGAGATGTTCTGAATTATATTACAACCATATAAAAGTAAGAGATATAGTAGAACATCATTTATCCGAACGTTTATTATCTGGAGCGTCAAATATCCGAATCAAAGTCGGGATCCGTTTACGAACAGTGCAATGCTCAACATTTGTTTCCCGTGATGTCAAAAGAGACGGGAAAACCCAAGGTGAGGGATATTTGGGGAATTTCAGCTGTATGATTTGGTAAACATCTGCGCGGAATATTAGGTCAGTTTGTTTCCAAGTGAGGGGATGTATACGTGCTCATTTGTTGAGTTTTGTTGATGCAGAAACCTGGATGAGATGCGATGCAGAAAACTGTGGATTTCAAATGCTAAATGATGACGAGATTGTGACTTCCGCGCAAGAAGAATCAGACCCTGTAGACGATGAAACGGATGAAGACGAGGACAACAACAACGAAGCGTTAGAGACAGTTATGGAGTGGTACGAACAGCAATCAGAGTGCTGTCCTACTCAACTACTGCTGCTGAAGAGAATCAGAGACCTTTCATTGAAAAAAAACGAAGGTGTACAATGGTACAGCGAAAAATACACTCATGTCCATAAATTAAGGATAATGAAGTTCAGGCAAAGAAAGAGACAGAAGCAAAACAAATTTGACTTATTTGTAAAGTCTATTTATTAAACAAAAGGTAAAGAGCAAAAAGGATGCTATATGTTTGACATAATTAATAAAAATTGCGATTTTTACTCCCTGGAGCAAATTTCAAAAAAGAACCTATTTACAAAAAACAGTATAACATGTTTAGTATGATGGTTAATACGGAGTATGTCTCCCGGACGGTGCAATACAGGTCTTACAACGCCTACGCATACTGAGTTTCAAATTATCAATCTGATCTTGGGGAATATTACACCACTCATCAAGCAATCCCCTCCGAAGTTCCGGTAGACAGGTGGGAGGGGGTTGGCGGGCTGAAATTCATCGGCCAAGCACATCCCACACATGCTCTATTGGATTCAAGTCCGGTGAGTATGCTGGCCAATCCATACGGGTGATATCCTCCGATTGAAGGCATTCGTCTACAATGTTTGCACGGTGAGGACGGGCGTTGTCATCCATAAACAGAAATTCAGCACCCATGGCGCCCCGAAACAAACGTACATGTTGTTCCAGAATGACATCCCGATAGATGTGGCCTGTCATCGTTACACTCTGAACATGCAGGTCAGTTCTGGAACCAAGAATAATTCCTCCCCAAACGAGCCATCCTGCACCACCGTAACGGTGTCGTTCAATGGTGTTCTCTTGGTGGTAACGGGTACCTGGCGCTCTCCATATGAAAGTCCGGCGAGAATCAGACTGCAAACTAAACCTGGACTCGTCGGAAAACATCACACAAGACCACTGTTGCGGTGTCCACAATGCATGCTCTCTACTCCAGGTTAATCGCAGGCGACAGTGAGTTGCGGTAAGGGGAACACATCTGACAGGCCTACGAGCATATAGACCAATGTACCCTAAGCGTCTGTACACGGTCTGCCTTGAAACTGTCGTACCGGTAGCTGAAGAGAGTTGACGAGATAGGTCTGGTGCTGTGCTCCGTCTGTTTCTTTTGGCAGTAACTGCCAAATACCGGTCCTCATTCTGGCGTTGTAACTCAAGGGTGGCCTGTGCTGTAACATCTACTCACATTACCATCATCTTGGAATCGTTGCCAAAGCCTGGAGATGACACTCTGGGTGATTCCAAGTTCCTCGGATACTTCCAGCTGGGTACGTCCACATTCCATTCGTCCGATAATTCTACCACGTAAAAAATCATCCAAATGCTTCCTTTGTGCCATAACTATGCGGTTATTGCACTGAAAGGTTTTTAAAGCGCTTGTGTACAATTTTACTTCTTTGCCACCATTCCTTATATACCCCTCTCTTACACTCTCGTCATTGTGACGTATTATCCGCACCATCTGATGGTTTCCTGTAATTTGCATATTCTTCTTCAAGATGTGTGTGATAATTCTACAGGTGAAATTTTTATTTTAGAGTTCAATTTCTGTGTATTTCTGAATTATCCCTAATTTATGGACATGAGTGTAAGTGATTATTTTCCACAATCAAGGTAAAATGGCGACGTTTTGCACCTAGTTTGCTTACTCTTCAAGCACGTTTCCCGCATGGGATAATTTTCAATATTTGTATAGTGTCCAGTATCATATACTGCATGGATCGCATTTGGCTTTCGGTTATCCGAACAATCGCGTATCCGAACGGTGTCCAGTCCCAATTGATTCGGATCAACGACGTTCTACAGTACCTTATTATTGTCTTACAAAACACTTAGTCGGGATATTAATAATATTTACAAAGTGAAAGAAGTTTGTTTTTTTGTAATTAATTATCAAAACCTTTATGCGATTTTATTTTATAAAATTTAAAATATATATTTGAGATAGTATATCAGTGTTTACTTGTAAATTCGATACTAACTCACAAGCAGTAAATTTTGAGAGGTTTTTTAGCGCGTTTTTCACGTAGTGTAACAAAAGCGCTATTAGGACGCAAACTTCGTCTTCGTCCCATATTTTGTCGTACCTTTTTCTCAGCCAATAAGCAACCAATTAATTGACCTCGGGATTTCGGCATTTGGTCGCATTTGTGCCCTAGATGAGCCGAATCATATTTAAATTTAATAATTTTTAATTAAAAATTTTTTTTTAGTAAAGTACTACTTTCTGTTAGAAAAAAGTTCATTAGTTGCATTATTGTAAAATATAACATGTGAAAAACGCGCTAAAATTACTTGGCCATGCCAATGATTGATATCTTGTTTTTTCACATACTGTTTTCGAAATTGATTTCATCTAAGGAGAAATGCTATTAAGATGACTCATTACCCTAAGAATGAGCAAAATATAGATTTTTTTTATTACCTGGTTTTAAATAATGCGATTTTTTTCATAATGAGTACAAAATTTTGTAGCTTTAGCTACATAATTTAGCCAGTTATTTAATTTTTTGTAACAGTATGTCGAAACGAAAAGCGAAACTAAAACGCATGACGCCTTTTAGTTATTTTACTAGTCTTTAAAACTTTAAATGGCTTTTTCTAAGGTTTTTATTTTTCTCAATAATCCTGAATTTAAAATGCTAAGGCATTTGTTTTATATTCTACATAAAGTTTTGAAAAAGGTTTTTTTTATTATTTTATTTAATATGTTGGAGTATTTTGAGTATGGAATACGGATTTATGTGTTAATAGTTATTTTTTAAAAATTCATCAACGTTAGATTCATCAACTGTTCCTTTTAAATTTTTTTCCTAAGGTCTTCTAAAGAAGAAAAGTTGTAAAAATATGTGTACCACTCGTAACACTAATCACAAAAATAGGATTGTGGGGAACATTTCTAAGAACATTAGAAAAAAAAGTTGTTCTAACATGTAAAAATTTGTAGAACTAATAAAAATTTTGAACTATCGAAATATTTAAAACATTTTTTTTATAATTGCATTTTTAAAAATGCTATTTTTTCTGAAATGTATATTTTCTGAGTGTTCAAACCGAGTATATGTGTAAACATTTTCATATAAATGTATAAATAAAAAAAATTGTGTACAAGGTACTGTGTCCTCTTAGATCTTATATTTTTTGTAAGACAGAACTTAATATTATAAACTATAATTATTGAGGGAATTTTTCATAGCAGCTTGATTCCAATATTGATGTATTAAAATATTTTATTCAGTTTCCTTCAGTGAACTATATCATATTATTCCGAGAATGTGGTATCTGAGTTTAATATCGAGCAAAAACACCTTAAAAAAAATCTTGAAGTTTAATAAAAAATATATGTACAACCTCATTAAAATTGAGTTATACAATACACAGAAATATTGCCCTTCTAGCGTTTATATAATTGGTTGTTTATTATTTACTTACATTGTTATTTTGAGGTTAATTTACCGTCCATCAAGCCCTCAAAAACGTAAATACGAAATCTCTTGCTGCCACCAATAAAGATGAAAAAAGAAAAAAAAAACGTGTTCACTAGAAAGTAACTGTAAACTTTTGTTGAAAACGAACATGAACTAATTACTTGGAGGCATTAAAATAAAAATCAAGCCGGCAAGATACCTCATTACTGCGATTCCAAAACTGCAACAGCGCGTGCAGTGCGCATTGCATTTTGCCGGCCTCCCTTAATTGAACTCTGGGATCCCCCCCCCCTTTATCATAAAACGCATAATTAAACTACATGGCGTCAAATTTTTTGAATAAAAGTATTTTTCTATCTAAAAATACTTGATTAATGACATATTGAGTGCTTCCTACAAGCAGCGAAAGAATAAAAAGCTGGTCCCCCGAAATAAAAACCTCCTCCAATCCGCGATGGCATAAAAAATGGCAGTAATTATAATTGGAGCACAGGTTTCCCGACTATGATTGGCCGGCGGAATGGATTATTATTTGCGTGTCACAAGATACGGGACAATTTTACATAGTCGCTGACTGTTTCGTGTACGCACCTACAACTAAGGAGTTGGGTGACTGATATCCGACGACGGGTAACCTGCGTGACCGATCGAAAAGACAAACTGATAATAGTCGGCCATTTTTGGTACCACTGTTTTTAAAAAAATTATGAAACTGCTACTACAATTATAAAATAGTGATAAGTCAATGAAAATATAACAAAGGAGTTGTAAAAGAAAATAATACTTGATTCAGGCTGTTCATTAAAGAATCGAACGAAAATTATTAAATATAATTGCAGTATTTGCTTTGTATTGAAAGCAGGGTTGTTAGTTGTTAAAAAAAAGTTACAATATTCAGGTGCAAAGATTATTTTATATTATTAACGCACTCATAAGAACGTACATACTGCTAAGTAAGGGCACATGTAATTGAATATAGATGACCCAATGCATCCACGCCTGCTCTACAACTCATTTTAATTTATGTATATATATTTTTATATAAAAGTACTAGCGTTACCCTCCCGCTTCGCTGGGTATTTCATGATGTTTTATAAATATATCTGTTTATATTCTGACAGACAGACAGACAAAAATTTTAAAAATTGGTTTTTTGTTATGAGTACCGTATATACTTTTAGTGCATTAAGTAAAAAGCTGCTAATTTGAAATTACAAACAGACACTTCAATTTTATTTATTTGTATAGATATAGATTGGGATTATAATAACTATTGTTTAAATGTGACTAAAAATGTAAATAAAAAAAAAGAAAGGATTAAAACTAACCGTAAAACTTATCAATTTTTTTGTTTCGTGCATTGCCTTTTGCTTATGAAGTCTTGATTTATTATTTTTAAAAGTGCATCCGAAACAGCCGATGCTCTACTTAACTGAACAGTGAGATAACTATCATAAAAAAAATTATGGCACGTGTCAGCGTATTATCATGTGCGCGTAACACTATTATGTCTCATGAAGAGCATCGGTCGCCAGTAACCAAAACAACGACTTCATTAGCTCAGCTTGGCGTTCTTCTTGGCATTCAGTTTCACGTTCACCCGTATAGTTTCCGTTCCCGTAAGAATACAGGGAATAAAATATAGCCTATGTTACTCCCCGTTAATGTAGCTTTCCATTAGTGAAAGAATTTTTTAAAATCGCACCAGCCGTTTCCGAGATTAGCCGGAACAAAACAGACAGACAGACAAAAATTTTAAAAATTGGTTTTTTGTTATGAGTACCGTATATACTTTTAGTGCATTAAGTAAAAAGCTGCTAATTTGAAATTACAAACAGACACTTCAATTTTATTTATTTGTATAGATTCGTCTGTTCAAAAATAAATTTCAAAACTTACTTTTAACTGTTGCATTCTGTCACGAAAGTTATTATTACTGTCGTCGCATTCTGTGTTATCCTCTGTGGATTAAAAAATGATCATTTTTCTTCTAGTCTTCCTTGATCTTCCAATCACCAAATTTTACGCAAAGTTAGGAACTGTCTATCGCCGATAGACTGCCGATGAGTGGAAAAGAAAAAAAATTAAGATACGCACACTACAGAGAGAGAAAGAGAAAGCGAAAGAAAGAAAGAGAGAGAAAGAAAAAGAAAGAGAAGAAAGACAGAGCGAGAAAGAAAAAGAGAGAGAAAAAGAGAAAGAAGGAAAGAGAAAGTGAGAAAGAGAGAAAGAGAAGGAAAGAAAGAGAGAGTGAGAAAGATAGTGAGAAAGAGAGTGAGTGAGACAGAGACAGAGAGAGAAAGAAAGAGAGAGAAAGAAAGGTGAGAAGGAGAAGGAAAGAGAGAGAATGAGAAAGAGAGAGTGTGAGAAAGAGAGAGAAAGAGAAGGAAAGAAAGAGAGAGTGAGAAAGATAGTGAGAAAGAGAGAGTGAGTGAGAAAGAGAGAGAGAGAGAGAAAGAAAAGAGAGAAAGAAAGGAGAGAAAGAGAAAGAGAAGGAAAGAAAGAGAATGAGAAAGAGAGAGAGTGAGAAGAAGAGAAAGAAGAAGAGAGAAAGAAAGATAGAGAGAGAAAGAGAAGAGAGAGAAAGAAAGAGAAAGAAAGAAAGAGAGAGAAAGAAAGAAAGATAGAGAGAGAAAGAAAGATAGAGAGAGAAAGAAAGATAGAGAGAGAAAGAAAGATAAGAGAGAGAAAGAAAGATAGAGAGAGAGAAAGAAAGATAGAGAGAGAGAAGAGAGAGATAGAGAAAGATAGAGAGAAAGATAGAGAAAGAAAGACAGATAGAGATTGAGAGAAAGAGAAAGAGACAGAAAGAAAGAGAGAGAGAAAGAGACAAAAAAAAAGAGAGAGAGAGAGAAAGAAAGAGAGAGAAAGAAAGAGTGTTTTGGGCTTAATGGTTCCAATAACCTTCAAGTACCATACAATTAATGTAATAATAATCCAAGGGCAGACTTCTGAATAATTGGTTTTTAAAATAAAATACAAATTCCAAATAAGATGCAAGAGATAACAATTATAAAATAATTTAAAAGGGGAAGTTAAATGTTCGTATAAACAAAAAATCAAATAAAATAGATTTAGTCCATTAAAATTACATAATCTAAATAAAATAAAAAAGAGCTACAAAATTAGGAAAATGAACTCGATTAAAAAAATAGAATTTAAAATAAAATGATATAGATAAGAAATGTATATGTAAACTGAAAGTAAAATTACCTATAATAGCGTTAATAATAATATAAATCAAGAATGATGCATAACTAATCTACAGGGAACGACTTGCACTTATCTATAAAAAAGAAATGTCGATTTAATAACCTTGAAAAACGTTAATTTGGAAGATGATATCGATAAATCATTAATTCTAGAAGTAAATCGTTAGATTAAATCATTAAAACTTTAAATTATATCATTAAATCATTAAATCACCTTCAAACTCTTAAGTCAATTAAAGGTAATATTAGTTCTGACAGCTTCTGCAAGAAATAAAAAAAAATTGACGCATGCACATTTGGATCACCTTCTTACGTACACTGTGTTTCTAGCTCAGTTGTTTTTCTGAATGGACCTCGTACATTCATTCAAGAAATTTTCTTTTTTTAATTGTAAATAAATGAGTTGCAATTCTTAGTAACTGGAAATGTAATATATTTTTGGGTGGAGGAAAAATATTGTGAATTGGGAAACCTGCCTATGCGCAAAACATGTTCCATGCTAAGGTGATTTGAAAAAAAAAAATAATTTATATAAAAATAATTTCAAAATTTAATATTGCTACAAAGGGATTGAATTTTCGAAAAAAAATGGAAAAAGCCTCAAGGTATCCGACTACTTGCGACAACTTTTTTTTTAAAATGGAGATATGGGGATTTTTTGTTGTTTTTAGGTTTGTTTTATACATTTTTAAAAAAAAATATGTTAAAATTAAGAAGAAATTATTAGAACCAAAATAAGAAAAAAATGGGTAAAAATTGACAAACAATAACATAAACGTGAACCAATCTGTACCAAAAGTTTATGAACAAATTTTTAATTCTGATGTGTTGCTATGTTCCTCATTTTTTAAATGACCTTCAGGATAAAAGATATTTTAATTTTTACAAAAACTAGAGCACTTTATCCTAGTTATTATATGAAATTGCTTTAAAAAAAAACGGTGATTATATTCATATAAGGGACTGAAAATTTTGTAATAAAACAGTGATTGATAAATCTGATGATTAAAACACTTCTACTAGAACATACTCATAGCATTTCAGTTACTTATTTTCAAAATTTTTTGAGCAATTGCTGTCTCCGTTCGAGCATTTTCTTAAAAAAAAACACATTTCGAGTAAAACGCGTTTGAAAGTAAAAAATCTTGCTTATAGTAATGGGGTATCTGCATTTACTAAAACATTTGTAGTTTTTGTTCTAGAGAACGGAAAATAATATAAACTTGGTATTTTTATAAAGCTAATAAGATGTCCTATAAAACAAAATCTTAAAAAAAAATTGTCAATTTTTGGCGAAATTCACAATTTTAGGGTAGTGGTATACCTTAATTTTGGTTAGATAATTTTAGACTCAAAATAAAATGATTTTTCTACTACATAAATAACTCAAAGAGGTGATTATTGATAAGTTAGCACAATGAGTATAGTGCACAATGAGTACAATGCACATTGCAACACATTTCATATCCCAGCTTTTTCTCCTCGTACCGTCGAATCCGTCCCCTGTACAAATTTTTTCCCGTCTTCCGCTTTATCGTGTACAGTTATTTAGACAGTTAGCTTTTCAAAAAAAATTAATCTCATCGCAATAAATGTTAAATAGTACTGCAAGGTCATTTGGGTTGACCCCCTCTTGTTTAATCCGAAACTCTTCCTATCACGCAAGTCACTTAACGTATATATGTATCATTATACTCTATGTTTTTGTAGATGTATACCTAGTAGCACCGAATCATTCATCAGTGGGGCTTAAGAGTCCGTTTTAATTGTATTATTTAGTTACTAAGGCACTATTGTGTATGCATTTGCTACCAATAAATTGGTCAGTTAATTACTTATCAGAATTTTTATTCTTGAGAACTATGTCATTTTAATTTAAAAAACACGAGTCATGAAAGCAGAGATTAAAAAAAAGACCACTGTTCAACTTAATGGGTACTGACGTTTGTTTAATATGAAAGCAAAGTTCTAAATCTCCTTTTAGTTACGGCTAAAGTTCTCCTGTCAATAGTACTCCAGCTTAGGTGTCGATCTGTTATAATTTATTTTGAGAGCTCAAATAATTTTAACTTTAATCGTGCTTACTAAATTAAATTACATGGTTGTTCTCTTTACAGGTAGAAAAAGTGGATAGAGAGACTTATTTTTGATAACTCTCGTGCAAAGTTATTCAAAAAATTCAATTCTTTCTGAATGTTTGTGTAAGCTTCATTTACGTTCTTCGAATTTTGATTAAGTTTTTTTAAAAAATAATTCTTAATAGTTATGATATTGCTTATAATGCCTCTGAATTGGAACGAGAAGTTTATAGAATATCACATAAATAACTTCGGTTATTTAGAAAAAGAATAAAATTTTCTTGAAGGCTAAAACTGTTCTTAGCACACAACAATTTATTATTTAATTTTCTTTGATTCTTTTTTCTACCCCTTTGCTTAACTACTCTGTAGTAACGCAAAGGACCACCGGTGATATCCCTAGTACGTTTGAGCCCTAGTGTTGCTCTTATTAGCTGCAACACAACTGCGTGAGTATAATGAATTAATTCTGAAATTTACCGTAAAGTGCCTATAATGATTATCAGCTAAAATCAGAACTGGAACCCTGACACACCGACCACGAAGTTGATTGCCTTTTTAAGAGGCTGTATCCGTTCGTTAATGAATGTACATACAGCTAACTATATTCTAAATGATACAAAAACTTGCCAGAATTCAGAGCAGACATTTAAATGATACATACACAGTGACGCACACAAGGGTGCCCTCGGGGTCCGGACACCCCCAAAGCCCTTGAGTTTTTTCGATTGATGATAATCCTATATATATATCTAATATATAAAATTCTCCTGTCACAGTGTTTGTAACCAAACTCCTCCGAAACGACAAGACCGATTCTTATGAAATTTTGTGCGTATATTCAGTAGGTCTGAGAATAGAGAATTTTTGAGAGAATTTGTCTGAGAATTTTTCATTCCGATATTGCAATTAGTTGAGAAGATATTAATTAAAAACCTTAAAACCCCTGTCTGTTGTTTCGCTTGGTGTCGAAAATCGTTTTCGCGCCAGAAAAATACTACTCCGTCAGAGAAAAAAGAAAACTTATAGGAAGATAAATACATCACTGTAGATTAGGGAAGTTGTAAATAATATTTTTCTGTTGAGCTTTATTCCATGTGAAAGAGTTTTATGATATTTCGAAAAGCACAGATGATTGAAGGATTATTCGCCAAAATTTATTTATGTATCATCAATTTGTAGTGCTATAATTATTTATTCCCATTTTGCTCAAGGTAGTTCTCACGTTCAGTTAGTGAAGTGATCTCATATAAATCAAAAGTTTTCAACACGTGTCACGAGCTCTCGCAAACAACAACTATTGTGTTTCCTGTATAAACCATTTCTGCATATTTTCAAACATTTTGAGTTTTTATTTATTAGTTTATTTATTATTAAACACCAATTAATAAAACTATAATACTCAGTGTGCTCAAAATTTTCGGGAATCATTTTCAATGTAAAGAGAAACATATACGTATTTTATAATTGTGAAAGGTAGAGGTAAAATAATAAAAGAACAGATACACTTTTCAGTATACGGTTTTTTAGCATTAAGTACATCAATTTGATCTATTTGTGTGTTTTGTGCCGTAAATAATTCCAGCAAGACGCAAAGGGTCTGATTTAGGTCGTCGAATTACTAAATCTACAGCCATGCGAAATAGAAGAGCACAAAGAACAGACGAACAAATCCAGCAGGATTATGAAGATGTGCGTGTCAATATGGCGCAGTTGCGTAAATCACAAGAGGTACGAGTTGAACAAAATCAACAAAGACGATTAGAACAAAGACAAGCGCGTCGATTCCTATTTGACACACTCAGAGCAAATGACCAACAACACCAACAAGTACATCGAGCATTTACATCCGATTCATTTCGTCGTCAAGCATTCGAGTATGAGCCCAATGTTAAATATTACACTCATTCGAATGTGACAATTGGTGCTATGGACAAGGAATGTCCGCATTGTAATGCGCTTAAATTTAAAAATGAGCCAGCCGGGATGTGTTGCGCGTCAGGAAAAGTGCAACTACCGGAAATTGAAACACCACCTGAACCATTGAACGGTTTACTTATCGGTACGGATCCCAATTCTAACCTGTTCCTGAAGTCAATTCGAACATTCAATTCATGTTTCCAAATGACATCGTTTGGAACAACAGAAATAGTTACAAATAATGCTGAAAATGGTCAACAATTTAATTCAACATTCAAAATCAAAGGCCAAGTTTATCACAAAGTGGGCTCATTGCTGCCAATGCCAAACGAACCACATAAATTTTTTTACAAATCTACTTTATGGGCGGTGAGGAATCCGAAAGCGCATACGCCAATCGCGTGGATGCACGTTGTAGCTACAATAACCTCAATTCACTTTTTGCAGGACGCTTTATTGAATGAGCACAATGAATTGTTGAAATTATTCAAATCACACATGCACAAATAACAAAGTGACAATCACGCTAATGTCATCAATTCTGATAAAACACCAGCTGGATCGTCAACTTTAATGTTACATTAATTAGCTAGGAAATATCCACGCCTCACTTCACGTTTAACCAATCACTGCTAGCCGTAGCAGTATATATATATATATATATATATATATATATATATATATATATATATATAACCTCTCTCTCTCTTTTTAACTCGAAAGTTTAATCTTTATATACAAGTCTCAATTTACATACTCACAGCTTCTTCGAAAGAAGGCTTTCAATAGATTAAATTTTAAAGATCCATATTTCCCTCCCAAGAGGATTGTTAGTAAGAAGAATCCGAATAGACCTGTGACAAAGTTAAGGTCTCTGACTGATGTTAAAGAATAGGATCTAAGATTTCGGCAGATTTTTTCGTATTGGATAATTTCCATAAATAAGTATAACATTTTGTGTGATTTTGATACCTTATATCTATAGAGAGAGAGGGTCAAATATTTTTGAAGTGAAAACTTCTTTAGCGGCGTTGGGCACTTTTTGGTAGGGGGAAATCTTATGGGTTCGCGTCACCGACATGCTCTGACTGGCACACGCGCAGTGTGCTGTTCGCCGTAAACACTTTTTGGATGGGTGAAATCTCGTGCGTGGGATAATAGCCTTTATTGCTCCAAATCCAAACAAAGATATTAACTGTAACTCTTAATCTCGTGTGTTCGCGTCACCGACATGCTTATAGCAATATATCTGTAGCTATACAGCTTATGTATAGTGCTGTGTATATCTTATAAGTGAAATTGAATGGATTTAGTGAAAATTTCAATGTGTATATACTGTGCATTGCTCGTTACGATTCCGAGAATGGGCAATACATATTAATGGTTGCAGTTTTTATTTCGCCTGGAAAATCCTTGAGACAGATACTACAATTTTTATTCGAAAATTTGATGATTTATACAAAAGAAGGTTCTGAAATGCTAGAAAAAAGATTTGGCAAAAAATATGACAATGTACCGATGATTTTAAGTGGAGACTTCAATATTAACTTTGCAAATGATAAAAATCTACCACTCATTGAATTTCTAAATGAAACAATATAAATATGGCCAATGATCGAAAACTCAGTACTATAAAATATAAAACGACAATCGATGCGGTTTTTACGCGATACTTAGATAACTTTGTGAATCAAAGATTTGCCTTTATTATTTTAGTTACCATAAGCCTATTGTATCTTTTTTAGAACAAAATGAAATAATTGAAAGTACAAAAAGTCCAAGTATTGTTGAAATTAATGATGACAATGATGCAAACAATTAAAATAATGTTAAAAATCAAGTATATTGAATTTAAGTAAATACAAATACTATCTATAAAGAATTAATTGTTATTTCAATTGAATTGTATTTATATTTTGTCATGATCTTGTACAGCCCGTAATATATTTGAATAATAAAAAACCATATAAACATACATTTAATTGTTGCTCGGAGTGTCAATAGATGTGAAAACCAGATTGATGTTGAAAATTTTAATTCAAACAATATGAAATTTCAAATTTTAATATTAAGAGTTCTAAGTTTTCACTTCTATCTGCAGTCTCTATAACTGCCAATTTTTTTTTATAGTTTAATATTTTTCTGAAAGAATTTATTGATTCCAATTTTAAAAAAAATATGTTCCTTACTTCGTCTTATATTTTTGGCAATTTTAAGCTTGCATTTTTAACTACAATGTAATAAATAAAGATACATGCTGTAACCGCACGTGATTTGTTTTCGATATTGAGGAATATTTCCGTTTCTGATTGGGCTCTAAGTTTAGACAAATTTGCGTAAAAACGCGTAACAGTAAGAGAAAAAACAGCCCGAAAGTCACACCAATGGGAGGACGTTTGAGTTCTCGACAGATTTAACGTACATCGCTTCCCTACACGGCGAGACTTCAGCGTCACTGGGCTCGAACTCACGACACGCCGGTCACGAGTCCGTTACCTTGGCCACTAGGCTACCGCAGCCACGGTACTATTTTTACTATTGGATACGGGGTTTTTCGTAATATTTCCTTTTGTATCCATTCATTTCGCCCGTTATATATTAGCAGCATTTCCCAATAACTTATTTTCCAAGATCAGAATTATTTAAAATTAAATAATAAATATTATAAACTTTAATATATTTCTGTCAATGAATCAATAAATTCCATTATTGCTCTATTATTACTTCTAGATATTTTCCCCGTAATTTATTAATTACATTTTTTTTCTTTAATCATAATTTCTCGACAGTAGAACAAAGCCACAACTGGCACCATATTTGATTTTTTTAAAACAATATATTTCTGCTATTGATAAATTTAAAAAAACAAGTAACGTTTTTAGAACGGTACCACAGCTATATTCTGTAAGCAAAATTCACAATTAATTGTTGTTGTTAGAAAACAGCCTGCGGCTGGGAATAATGCTTATGTTTATCATGTTGCTTATTATAAATCGATCACATCATATTTTTCACTTTCGGTAAAAGGTATAGATACTTTAATGTTAGATAACAGTTTTAATATAATGAAACGCATTTATTAAACTTACTCGAAAGAAAAATTAAATCCTACATCAGGAAAAAAATTTCCCAGATATGAAGCCAGATTGGCGCTTTAGGCAATAGATATACCAAAGTCACGAAATGTGAATTATGTAACGCTATTACGAATGAAACTCCATTGATGAGGATGAAAACAAAGAATAAGGCAATAAGATGGAGGGTCAATTACCCAGATAATTAACTTATTTTAGTTCTTGCATTTATAACCCTTGTTTGTAATGTGTAATACTTCTTACATTGAATTATTTTTATTTCAAATGGGTTTAGACTAGACATTAACGATATAATAATAAAAAGCTTGAACTTGCATTTCATATATATTATAGTAGCTGGTATACACGTTCTTCCACGAGGGAATCGAAAAATTAAACATTATAAATTGAAGGATAAATAAGTTTTTAATGAATTAATTTTACGAGAACTGCAAGTTAAACAAAAAAAAAAGCCTTTTGCATATCTCAGCTGAACAAAAAATCATATTTGTTAAATTTTAAGGCTGTAGGTCTAATAGCTGAAAAAAAGATTTTTTAAAAAATTTATAAAGCCCTTGTGGGTTGATTTTTGAAAACATCTTCCTAAGCTGATCTCTGCTCAGAAAAAGTAACATATTGTTACAAATTTTGTGGAATGAATGCTTAAAATAGTGTAAGTAATTTATATCTGGATGTGTAATACGTTAATATTACTTTCTATTGTATTTATTTTATGTCAAAGTTGTAATATTCGCAAGCAACTCCGTTCCTTACATTATAAGGTCGATTTAATTGAAACATAACGAAATGTTGGCAATAGAGCCACGTTGGCACCATTTTTGGCGACCATGTTGGCGACTTGGCGATTAATTGAATGGTGCAGAAGTTGATACGCTAAAGTGCCACCTGGCGGGGAGCTGAACAAAGAGGATAGCAGAAAAACATTCTCCACAAAAAATACATATACATGCCAATTTTCATTGTGATCTGTTGAACGGTGTTGGAGTGAAGCGAGGTAATATATAAACATTCATTTACATATGCATAGATAAAAGTCGAAATTTTTTAACACACTTTAATCAAATATTTAATTATTACTATTCTTGAAATTGGCGCGTTGTCTGCATTGTACATTAACATTAATATGTTTTTCCATGTTGACCATTATACTTATTCCTCCCTTCCCACTTTTATATATCGATAACAGGGATTAGTCATATTCTTAACTTTTTAACTATAATGGACTACTTGCTCTCGAAATATATATATATATATATACAGATAGTTTTAAACCCAAGCAGAACTAGACAAAATTGCAAGAAATATTAGCCACAGTAGTAGAAGAGCAAACTCTCGGCCTCAGAAACCAAGAATGCAGGTCAGGTTTAAACAATGTTTTTAGGGCCAGTCAACCTTCACTTGTAATTTGTCTATACTACTGAGCCATAGAGAAAGGAGGAAATACTATAAATATGTAACTATTAGAAAATAAAATACACCTTATACTAATTTTATAAACTATCATCACAGGAAAACTAATAAAATACTTTCTAATATAGAGTTAAAATATCTGTACGAAATACTGTAAAATTAAAACGTCAACTTATCACCATGTAAATTTTTTCTGCAAATACAAAACAAACTAAGAGTATCACTGCATAAAAGGAAAAAATTTGTAAATATAATATCAGATATATAGGTAAGTCTATATATATATATATACTTCAAAACCTAAGATATTGATAGGAAATTTATTGGAATGAAGGGGTGATCTCTAATTCAACATAGCAATTCTATATATTTAATTTTATTATTTATTATTATTTACAAAAGGACATATATAAAATCAACATAGACACGTCATCTAGCGCGCAAGTTTCGAACTGACGAATCGTCTTAAAAAGCTTATTGGTTTGCATAAATTCATGTAAGCTTTTATCTTGGTTTTTCTTGTTAATTATTTATGAAATTTTTTCTTTAAATTCATTTTTATATAAAAAGCCTTTTTATTCTCATTATTCATACATTCATTTTATTTTTCTGTTTTCTGTTCCTTCCAAATGTATATACATGTATAGATATACACACTTGGAACACAATATATATGTGTGTGTGTATGTGCATATGTGTATACTTTTCTTACTTGATATTTGACATTGCTTTATATATATAGTTTAGTTTTAATATTATTTTTCTAGTATTATAAGTATTATCTTTAGTATTAACGGAATCTTATTCTTACATAATTTTCTCTTTTTATGCAGCTCAGGGGTTTAGGCAATTATATGGGGAAGGTTGGACTTAAAACTATGTTTAACCCTACAGTCTGAGTTTCTAAGGTTAAGATTTTGTTATTATTTTATTTAAGTCACCTTATTTTGGACCTATCTCTTGTTGTATTTCTATTCATTGCAGCTATGTTGGTTTATATATATATATATATAGTGTATGTTCGTTCGAGAAAGGCATATGTTTTTTTCAGTACGTTTGGAGATATTCAGTGGCGTACACAAGGGTAGGTTTGAGGCGTTCAATCCCTCTCCCCTCTCCAGATCAACAGATTTTTACTTTTTACTATAGAGACTGTGGAGAAGACAAAATATATGTATTGTGGGAGGCTAGAAACTACCCGTAATTGATTTGAAATAAGCTCTTTTAAATTTGAATCTGTAAAAATTTCTTCCCTATCTAGGATCTGAAATAAATTACTAAAATGACATGAATCCTGAAATCAGAAAGAGCATTATTGCAGCTAACCGCTGTTTCTTTGGATTAAGATCATTACTAAAGTCTCACTTAGTAAAAAGAAAGCCAAAAATCCTGTTGTGCATAAGGTAAGGTGTCCTGTTCTAAGGTGCTCCTATTTAAATCAGTTTTGACTTCTGCCTCAGAGACATGGACCTTGACAAAAAAGCGATCTTGAAATTAAGGTCCTGCGAACCATATTTGGTGTTGTTCTCGATAATAACAGTTGTAGAAAAAGATATAATTTTGAAACATATAAGATTTTTAATAGTGATGATATTATTAGTTCATGAAACTAAGAATGAGATGGGCAGGGCATATAGTAAGAAGGCAGAACGAATGGTATTGAAAATTTTTAATGCACCTCCCTCTAATAAAAAACCAAAGGGAAAGCCCAGAAGGAGATAAAAAGACTGTGTGGATGAAGACTTTTCCATTCTAAAAGTGAAGAACTGGCGATCAGTTGCTGGGAGGAGGGAAGAATGGAAAAACTTCTGAGGAAGGCTCAGACCCTCAAAGGTCTGATGATGATTATAAAGACTACTCCTCGGCGCTTTCGTTTACGTGTTTTTTAGAATGTAACTACTCCCCTCCCCAATCTGTAAGAGAGGTCCGAGTACGCTACTAGAGCTGTTGTTATACCGGGGGCCGGTTTTGAAACCTTAAATTCCAGTCGGGAGAGCTCTGCTTCTTGTGTAAATAAATCAAACATTAATGTTTCACAAAATATTAAGTTTGAAAGTGATTATGTACTGATTTAACGCTAGCAGATGCAAATTTTATGACGTGATGTATTAATAATAATGAATTAAGTGAGAACGCAGGACAATTTTAATAAAATAATCATTCTGCTTGCTCCAGACCTAAGCCGGGCAAAATTTCTGTTGCTTAAAAACACATGGTAAAAATAAATTATTTTAACTTCTTATGCATCTAATTATTCAAAGCATAAGATTGTTATAAGGCGGGCGTTTTCATGAAATTTCATAAGAGAATATATAAAAGAATAACCACATCACACGTTGCTGAAAAAGAATTTAAAAAAAAATCTATGATTGCATCCCCACACTAGACCTCACAGTATAAACAAAAGTATACATTAATAAATTAACAATTATCTATTCAAACACGTGACTTAACGGGGAATCATGGGTATTATATCTCATTACAAATACAAAGAACAGTTTTTAAAGACGACTTTTTGTTTACACAAAATGTGGGATCAAAAATGGCCGACATTATTCAGACTTTCATTAAATACGAGCGGCGGTCAGCTAACAATAGCCGACTGTCGTGATGGTCATAGCGCAACCGGGGTTGTATCCAAAAGAATTCCCACATTTACAAGTATAATGTCGCTGGAACGAATGTATTAAGTATTTTTGCTTGCTATTCCACCAGGGTACGTTGTAATTTTACTGGTGAATTACAAAGCACGGTTTTAAATACCAAAATGAACGCTGGCAAACGCAAAAGTTACACAGGAGGTCCACTGAGTGGCGTAATTCTATTCATTATGCAGATGTTGTATTTAACAGATCTCGTTCTACTAACAAAAGGCCTCGCCATTAAGTTCTCAAAAATACAAGGTAGGCGTTTCTCAAAGCGTGCAGTTCATTTATAAATTACATCAGGAGCTATTAAGGGAGTCCGAGCTGCCTTAAAAAGAATTTTTGTAATATTCATACATCCTGAGAATAATCACAAAATTATTTTAATGCAAGGAATGAAAAAGAAAAGAGGAGAATGCTTGTTGAAGGATGTTTGAGAAAATGTTTGATGTGAAGTTTAAAGGTCATTTCTTTTAAGGAACATAAAACTAAATAGATTTGGTGAAATTCACAATGTGGAAAAAAGAATGTGAGGGTGACGCGTTTGAAGTTGAACTTGCATTAAAAGTTCATATTAAATGGACATAAATCTGCATGTAATATTGGAATGCTTCGCTTAGAACATAAAGAGGTTCCCTTTTTTTAAATCTATTATTTGGTATATTATGAATATTTTATTCGAGTTAAAGGATATTCTCACTAAAGCTAATTTGAAATTATGTGGTATCTGCTTATAAATTTAAATTTATGGCTTAACAAATTTCATAAAATAATCATTTAGGAGAGCAAAATTTGCTCATTTCTTAAGTGAGACCTTGGTTAGTCCTAATAGAATTTTCTTGGATCATTCTTTTTTTTAACACTCTTTTATAAGCTTCACTTATTAAAGAAATAAGCTGTATGTAATGGAATCTTTGAACTCAATTTTTACCCACTTTAAAAGGTCAGATTAATTCGAAATTTTCCTCACTTGTCAAGGACCGATGACAATACAATAATTTAATAATTTTGTTCCATTGTCCTGATCAGGATCATCAAGATTAATGGTTTCCCATGTTCAGATCCCATCCCGTATCTGGCGACTCATTTCAGACCCCATTTCCAGATTTGGCGACTAAAAGATTAAGTTACAACTTGTAATGCCGGTCGGTTCCTGCTTCCATCTGAAACCCTTTGTCTACCCTCAGACCCGGCTAAGGGTGTGGGAGAAACTGAATAATCAACAGACATGATTCACACTAATTAATTTATTGATACCAAAATATCAATCAGACACAATAACAAACTAATTAAGATAACAGATCAGATAGTAGAGCGCGGAGGTGAGACTCAATAGCCTGGGGATAATAATACGGACCCTCAACTGATTCCACGATAGCTTAAACACGCTCAATATAAACTACGTCGCACACTAATAAGCTAACTTCTATTTACATAAGGATCACGATACCTGTACCCTTATGAAGTTGAGTCCTCCACTTGAACCTTGAAGGCGATCCTTATCTGGATTTAATCCTCGTCGATTGATCCACTCTCAGTAAACTTTCATTGATAAACTCCAACTGCACTTAATGATTCCACAATCCTTCACTTTTCAACTAACCAACTAACTCGCCAGCTCCTTGCCAACTCTTCAAACTCGCGAATACAGAATTTATATAATATACTTAATTTACATAATCACGCTTCCTTACTCGGTGAAAGTTGGTTGATAAATTTTTTCCCCAGAAGAATCCCTAAGGATTAGTAGAGCCGCGTATAGATCCGTCACAAACTTAATTCGATTAACTATAAAAGGGTGTTTTTTTTTAAGTATAATTTATTTATTTATGTACTACAAATGAAACACTTAAGTAAAATACTGTTTGTAAATGCCAAAATTTACTAATATTATTTTTTTTGGAATTTTGGTTTGCTTAAATGCTGATAACTTACAGCCCTAAATATTTTAGACAAATATTACAATGAAGTATATAAATTGAGTCTGAAAGACATAGAGTTTCGAAAAGGCAGTTGATAAGAAAAATGAGAGAAAAACTTACCTGTGGAAGCTGTTACCATGAATAATCCTTTGATGAAAAATGCCGCTTTTTTCAATTCAAAGATGGTTTTCTTAAAGATGCTTTCTATTGATATTAAAATTAATTTAATTCTGAAAAGTAGATTTATTAATTAAACTAAACATTTAGCAAATAAAGAATATTCAGGGTCGAAGAAAAAATTCATTAGGTATAAAGTAAAAAAGAAGACTTAATACTTGAAGGAGTGTTGCTGGGAGTTCAAGAAGAATTTTTTAAACATTCATACTTGCGTTAAAGTTGATAAACTCTCGGACTAAATAAAAAATCATTAAAATTTTTTGTTTGATTTTTTTAATAAAAAAAATATAAGCATAAACTCTTTAGCAAACCTTTTTCTAAAATAAAGGAGCTGCACAAATTTTAACATAAAAAGCATAAATAATTTTTTTTGCTGACATTGCCTACTAAAGCCATCTGTAAAAGAATTTTTAAAATTTTGTAATTTTAAGACTCAGCCTCGAGAACAATAAAAAAACTCGAGAACCTCGAGAACAGGTGTTTTTTAAAATTTTCAAAAATGGTTGATAGCTTTTTTACATTTATTCCGAAGATATATATTTAAAGGCTAGAAATCATGATTAAACTTATTTCATTATGATATTTTTCCAATGTTATGAAACATGCGTTGCGTCAATTTTTTCTCACCGAATAAACAAAAAAAAATATTAAGGGTACAATTAAAGCTAAGGAAAGATTATTGACTAATGTATAAGGAGTATTAATTGTAATTGTAATAACTGACGATTGATTATCCGTTTATATTGAATAAGCCATTATTCATCCTCTTGCATTTTGATGCTCTCAACTCTTTTTTTCTCTCCATGCATTTATATAAATACGATTCCTTAAATCATTTTTTACTCCTATTTATTTAAAACTAAACAAGTAAAAAAAAAATTTAGTTAATCTCTTCTTAGGTCAACAAAGAAAAAATTTATATATATATTTCAATTATTTTTTATTAAATATTTACATTTTATATAAATAGGTATATAAATAAGATAGAATCCCAATATTGAGTGGCAAAATAGAAAGCAATTTTCCTTGCAGCTTTCCATTTTCCTTTCTATATAGGGTGTTGGGTTATTATTTTTGTTTGTTACTATTTATTCATTAATAAAATTTAATTATTCCAATAAAATAGTATAGTAAAAATAAATTACATTCTCAGACATTAGGCTATCCCAGGTGGGATTCGAACCCACGACCTTTGGATTAAAAGTCCAGCGCGCTATCCATTGCACTACAGGAACACAACGAGCGATTTCCCTTTTTTTTATATATGGTGTTGGACTATTATTTTTGTTTGTTACTATTTATTCATTACTGATTCAAATATTAAGGAATTAATATTTGAAAAAACTGTATTAGCATCAAGTGTCATTCACTCCAAGTTTAAAAAAATGTATTTGAACTTGAGTGGATGAATAAAAAGTATTTTTATTAACAATTGAAAATTTGGAAAAGATACATATATAGGAAGAGTGGGACTAATAGTAGGAATTGAAAAAAAAAAACTTTGACAAAGGAAACGTGTTTGTTATAAGGCACGGGTAAAAAAAAAAAAAAAAATTATCCCTTCTCTTTCTTTCCATATCCTACTATTTTCATTTAAAAATGTAATTTCGCGATTTATACTGAAATTTTGTAATACCACTTTCCTGTTACATAATTTTCTTTTTTTAAATCCTCAGCCGAACCTCTTTATATTTAATAAAATAATAAGCCAATGTTTTTATTAAAAAAAAAGGGAAAAAAATATTTAAAAAAAATAACTTAAATAGTTTTGTTGTATCCTCAACAAAAATATTTCAGGTAGCTAACATTGTAATTGTTGACCTAAAACGATTAAAATAACAAGAAAAAGTCATAACGCATTAAAAACAGATTGCATCAAGCAAGTGTCCGCTCTTTACAAACACCCTGCGCCGAGAAAGAAATCCACCTAACCTCAAAACACCAAAACCCCTTCATTCCCAAAGATACCTCCGAAGACATTCAAAAGCAACCCGATTAAGATTATTTACAAATCATCGTAATCGATCTGCTAAATTTCATCAACGGAAGACTTCCCACCACCGAGAAAGCACTACCTAACCCTATTATCCCAACAATCGATACATCTCAGCGATGCAAAATAAAGGAAAAAGGATTCCCGTCATCCAATCGACTTAAAGGCGGCAGTTAACCTTCCCAATCTGATGATATTGTCCATGCCGCTGTGCCCCTCTAAGGACCCCCTGTCCTAATTAGTTTATAAAAGAGAGCCCCCTATTACGTTTCATGAGAGGCCATATTGCATTGCGGGCGGCATTACTCACTGTCAGCCATGACTGACAGGCGTGGAGGAATTTAAAACTATTACATTTACATATTTTCGTGTCTTCATTGATTTAGGAGAGTGGGGGGCCTATCTCCTCGGACGTATATTTTCCTTTTGCAGACGATACGCATGGCGGGAAAGGGTTCGCGCACATAGTGAAGCGTGCACCGTCTTGGTAAAGTTTTCCTGCTCCGGTTGGTGGAGGTTTTGTTGGTTCCACTGAAGGTTTGGGTGCAGTTTGAAGTATGAAGATGTGCAGAAAGTGTGCAATACATGATGAGGAATTTAAATCAAGGGTTCTTATTTCAATTTTCTACAAATTGAAATAAGAGGCGCCCTAGGCACATGCCTAGAGCGCAAAAAAATTAGAGGGTGAAAAAAGAGGGAAAAATTAAAATTACAGCGAAAGTACTAGTGCCTAGCGAATCGTGAGAGAAACATTTCTGCCATCAAGAGAGTAAAGACTAAAATGAGATCTACTACGGAAAATGAAAAGCTTAATAGTTTGATGTTGCTATGCACTCAAAATGATATTGCAATGGAAATTAATTACAATGAAGTTATTAATGACTTTCTCGAGAAAAATCATTCGCTTTTCGAAGAAAATCTTCGTTGTGCAAGTACAATGATAGTGAACTCAACAAAGAATAAGGATGTCAAAAAGTAAAATATAATAAAGCGATAGGCGATAAAAAAGATGGTAATTAACAAGTTGATAAAAAAACAGTTCGTACAATAATGTATACTCTATACTGTAATTGCAAACGATTTTATTAATTTACTGTACTAATTTACAAAAGGGTGGGTAGACCGTGATGCCGTAAAGTAAGAAACCATACCACTATTCATTCCTTACGACTGTCAGACCATGGCGGGCCCATAGGTGTTGGATAATGGAAAGTCTATTCAAACAACAAAAACAAAGAAAGGGAAAAGAGTAAGAAAGTCAAGGGAAAATCCCTCCATAAAGAAACAGGAAAAGTAAGAACAGAAGGAGGAGGAGAAGGTGCTCTGGAAATAGGGGGAGCATAGCTATTGAAGTGCCTAGGGTGCCGGGGAGGTTAAAAATGGCTCTGTATAATCAAAATCTACCTATGCGTTAAAGATGTTCTATGGTATGGAGAAAAATAAGAATTAGGAGAAAAATAATTATATTATATATATATTATATATATATATATAATTATTTTTCTCCTAATCTCCATACCATAGAACGTCTTTTCCGCATAGGTAGATTTTGATTAATAAATTTTATATAATAATTTTTTTGATTAAAAATAATTACATATATATATATATATATATATAGCAGTAAATAATTCAAAAGAAGACTAATAAATCCCAAGCATCCTAAGATCAGACCGGAAGAACCAAGAACATGGAACCATGACAAACCAAAAAGAAATGTATCTAGCGGGGAAAACTATTATGATTTCTCGAGCTGTCACTGGTTTAGGACAGTGAAACAGGATTAAACATTGTTTGTGAGATCTCAACCTTCTCCTGCAGCAGAAATTGTTTCTACATAATAGTTTCCAGTATAAACTAAGGCAAAGCCTAAAACCCACGTGGGTGAATATAACAGCAATAGAATAGAAATTGCAATATTAAATTACCATAGGAATCCGGAAGAAATAGACAAATATAAATATGTATAAACAAAAATATTTGCAAGAGAGGTTAATAATGAATATAACCATAATTAACAATAATGTAAATGAGCAAAGAAACTCTAATCTTACCCGATGTATACAGATTCCACAATGTACTGACTCACTGCATCAAAAACACAGCAATATATATATATAAATATATATAATTATTTTTCTCCTAATCTCCATACCATAGAACGTCTTTTCCGCATAGGTAGATTTTGATTAATAAATTATATATATATATATATATATATAATTTAAAAGTTTAATATTGCCACAAAGATATTGAATTTTCAAAAAACTATAAAGACTTAAATTGGTTCGATGATTCGAGAATTAAAATTAAATTATTTTACTTCAATATAAAAATTAAAGGCGGTGGAAATTGATATGTGAATACTGAATAGTGTACAATAATGTACATTGCAACACTTGCATAACTCCAGCTCTCTCTTTCCGCACCTTCGAGTCAGGGCGATCCAAACTTTTTCTCTCTTCCTCTGCATCTTGTACAGTAATTTCGACAAAAAGTTTTTCCTAAAATTCAATACTAAAGAAGCGACTAAATGTACCTGATGAGTTTTTTGTCCTTTAACTACATGTATAGGACAAAATAATAGGAACACCTACGAAAAAATGAAATTTTTTTACTAGGAAAATGTTGGGTAAATGTAAATGAGGATTCATCAGACCAGATGACTTGTTCCCATTGCAGTTGTGTCCAGTTAAAGAGGTCTCGGCATTATTATAGTCTTTTTATAGCATTCCATGCTGAGGCTAACCCTTTTGGAATAGCTACTCTGCCATGAACGCTTGCAGTAAGCAACTCCCGTTGAACAGCTTTCATGGATACGGGGTTCTGAACTTGGGAATTCATCTGGGATGTCATCTGCGGGAGTGTCGTCTTGCATTTTCAGACGACTATCCTCTTCAACACCCACATATCGCGGTCCTTCAATTTCAACATTCACCCGCTGTTGTGCTTCGTAGAAGACACCTTACCCAGGGTTGCGTAGGCTGGACCCTTGACTTTGTGGTCCTGGAAACGACTAACTAAGTTGGCTGTTCTAGACATGGACGCTCCTAC
This sequence comes from Trichonephila clavata, assembly GCA_019973975.1. Classification (NCBI taxonomy): domain Eukaryota; kingdom Metazoa; phylum Arthropoda; class Arachnida; order Araneae; family Nephilidae; genus Trichonephila; species Trichonephila clavata. The sequence goes on from BMAO01021438.1 coordinate 105,368, forward strand.
TAGTACACGTAATAAAACACGTAGGTGAGCTCCAATTATCATGTCTCTTTTCACGTTGAAAAGGTCGGACATAATCCCGATTTGCTACAAACAGAATTTTCTCATACATTCCTCGTACACCCAAATTCTTGACTGATACCTTCCTTTTCGTCGCCACTAGGTGGCACGCTGTTGCAACTCGTTGCGGCCGTTTATTGGACGGCCGAAAAACGACGCCTTTTTAAGTGGGTGTTCCTATTATTTTGTCCTACACCTGTATTTAGAAGGTACCTTCTCATTGCAATAAATGTTGAAAAGTACCAATATGCCTCTTTCATTTTAACAAAAATTACTTTGACTTTTTACTGTAAGAAAGTTCAAATACTTAAACTTCAATCCCCCTTCAAGATAAAAATTAATTTCTTTATTTTATTTTCCCCTTCATCTATATGCCAGAGGACATTTTTTTCGCATAAAAATTTTTTGAAATTCCAAAAGAAAAAAAAAAACTTTTCGATTCACCTTAATGTATTAATCTTATGCCTAACAAATTGCCTGATGCTAAATATCTACGTATAAATACCAAATATCTGTATCTTTATTCAACTTTTAGTTCACTGGGAATTTACTTTTTATAAATTATATATTGGAAAAATATTTCCAAACGAAATGCAAGTAATTTATTGCTACCAAACAGGAAGATTTAATGTTACAAACAAGCGATGGAATCCACAGACTACTCTATTGCTGGAGTTCAGATTTTAAAAAACACGTAGACAAAAGGGCAGAACGTAATCTTTGTGCTAAAAGTTAAAAATCTCTTGGTGCATGAGAGCGTTTTAAACCCCTAAATCCCAGCCTTGTGAATGCCACGGCAAGTAAGAATTTCACTATTTTAACTATAAAAACTAACTTGCAATTTTTACAATTCTGATCTAAAAAAAAGCTACCTGTTAAGAGAACCAAGACGTTTTTCACCTTCGGGAAATCGATTTTTTGATTTTTATCTTTAAAAAAAAGTAAGTTTAATGCTGAATCCAAAAATGTATAACATGTATAGATTTAAGGCTTAATACCCGAGTAATTGCAGTTTTAAAATGTAAACAACAGCTATTGTGGTTACAACAAATGTCTTTGTATCGGGAGAAAAGTATATCTACAAACATTCCCCCACAGAACCAGTTCTTGTCAAGATTAATAACATAATTACAAACATATACATAACTTTTAAACATGTATTTAGAGACTTAACTGCAAAAGAACTTTTACTAAAATGTCTGCATGACCGTACCCAGAACCCAAATGAAAGCTTCAAAAACTGTATATGGAATCAAGTTCCAAAACATACAATTGTGAGCAAAAGAAGATTTGCAAATTGGTGTAATGAACGCAGTGATATGCTTTAATGAAGATGCACATGCAGGAACAAAATTATTAAGAGCAATAAAAATAAATCTTGGGATAAACACTTCTGAAGGCCTTCGAAAAATTGACAAAGTTAGAATTTGTGAAGCCAAGATGACAGTTTAAAAAGCCAGCAAAGAGGCCAAGACTATTGAAAGACAAAATAAAAGGAAGAAGGATACTTAAGAAGCGTTCATGCAAGATGAATACACAAATCTGGAATATTTTAAATATCAAATTTTAGTAAGCTGTACCATTTTATTTAGTTTTTTTTTTCATATTACTCAAAATGTGTTTTTCTAGTTTTTAGGTACATCCGTAGAAAAATCTATCTGTTATATTTTGGTGAAATTTGGAATGAGTTTTTATATAATAATAATGTATTTAATGCTATACTAATTTAATTCCTGAAATGTTAGTATTTTTATTTTTACTGCCAATTTTCTAAGAAAAAAATTACCATTTTTATCAAAATTTTAAAGAATCGAGATTCAAATATTTTAAAAAAAATTTCTAAGCAATGAAATCTAAAAAAAAAAAAAAAACTAGAACATTAAAATAAAGGTACAATTTTTTAAAACTAAAACAGCATGATTTGTTGTTTTATATGTTATAAAAGTAAAACTACAGGTACCTAATCAACACCATGTATACGAAAGCACCTTTTGAAGTGTACTTTTTCAAATCCTTATATTTCTAAAATAAATGTACATATTTAAAAGTTTTATGTTATAGTATATTAAGAAAAGTATGTAGATTGTGGGACACAATTTTTTTTGTTTATGGAGTCTTTTTGTTTTTGAAAATAATGTTCCTTCGAAAATCGAAATTTTGCTTGTTTTGCGTCATCGAGAATGTCCCGGTTCCCTTAACTTCTCGGAAGCCCAGTGGTCGAGTGGTAGCGTATCGCGCTTCCACACCACAGGTCCGGGGTTCTATCCCCGGGCTGGGTAAGGTCGACTCAGCTTTCTTCCCTTCAGTGGGTCGATAAATCAGTACCAAGCTTGCTTGGGGACTAAACACTGAGAGTTTCACCACCTGATCGGAACATCTGCTCATGCACCTCAGTACTCAAGATCACGTATACTGAGATGGGAACAGTAGGCCTTGGCCCTCATGGGCTGTTGAGCCCCTGAGTTTTGTTTAATTTAACTTCTCGTGTTCTTAAAAACATAGATAAACTACACCAATTAAAAATTTTAAAAATAAATAATGAAACATCTATAGCTAATGTTTTTTCGGGAAAAAAATAGATACATATTAAAGTCGTGATTATTTTTAACGAACATTTGAGTAAATAGCTGATCTGTACTTTCATTGTAACAGAGCACATTGGAAATCAACAAAAGTTGTTACTTTCCAAAAATTTGATCAGCTTAAAATATAAAATTGAAAATTTATGCTTGAAAAAGCTCATGGAATTTAGAATTTGAACTTCAATTGTTCTATTTATACATCGATATATTAGCAAAAGTCATGCAAATTAAAATGAATTTGAATGAAATATTTCATGAGAACCTTGATTGAATGTAAAGTCTTCAGGGAAGGAATGAAAGCACAGTGATAATTTATCCTCGGAGTGAATGATTGTTTATTAACAGGTCGTGTTTTTTATATATTCTGAGCCTCGGTAAAGGTCTTATTTCATTGTAATCTGCTGGTAAAATAATGCATTAGGGGTAGCCGAATTTTTTTTCAATTTTAATTAATCTATTAGGAAAATCTTCCATACAGAAAAAATTAGTACGTAATTTACCACGGCGGTCTTCAAGGTCTACGAAACTTGAGCGATGAAAACATTACGGAAAGGAGTAGGATATGAAATCAGGTAAATGCAGTGGGATTAAAACTAGTCGAATTAAAAACCGTGTCAACGAGTATTGACCACATCTTGCAGATTTATGAATCTGAAAAAAAAAAGCAAGATTGTCTTCACAAAACCGCGTCTACTACAACACGTATTTTAGAAAAGCATGAAAACTTCACAAATTTAAAAAGAAAATTGTTATATACACTTATGTATTGGTTAAATTCATTGATATATATTTATATATACTACGAAAACCATCCAGTAAAAAAAGAATGTAAATTTTTTATGAAAATTTATTCCTTCGTAGTACTTAATACATATTAACTACTCTAATTACAGTATCACGTAATAGTAAGCGATTACGAAAACGGGTTTTAAAAGAACTAACTAAAACCAAAGCTTGCTCTGTTGGAAAAGGTGTCGTTCCAGCAGTTTAATTAAACAGCATCTCTTCCGGCCTAACTGTAAATATCTTCTCCTCCCCCCGCCGTGGCGCGGAAAAGAGTTTGACTTTTATCTGCTTGCATATGAAGCAGCGGATCCTTTTTTGAAAAAGAGGACGTTTCCCTGGGACTATCCATCAAGTGAGGAGGCCGCTCTAATCACAGCCACGTCAACAGCCGTAGTCAAATATTCAAGTTTCAACTGGAGTCAGTAATTATCGATTTTTGTGCCGCCACGTTTGAGATGTGACACGCCGGGAGACGCTAATGCAATTGCTATTATCAGGGCACAAAGAGTTGTTTACGGAATGGGAATGTGTCTTTGGGGGTGCTATGATTTCGCCCGGCTGGGGGGGATTTAATTAGAGGAAATTAAAATGTGATCGTTTGGTGGAGAGGGCTTTTGGATTTAAAGCGTTTTGGTTCATAAAAATGCCCATGGTATGAAGTGTGTATTAAGTCGTGGACCTTTCGAAACAGAACCTTTTGGGGGTATTCGGTCCCATAAAAAGCTATGACTTTAAAGTTTTTTCGATTGGTCTTGCAAATTTTGTAGAAATACATTGAAAAATTACGCAATGTATGATGATTTATAGAATGACGGATAATTTACACTAAATTTGATCATGTTTTTAAAAAAGTGTGCCACAGAAAAATAGTTTCATGTATTACTAAACATTAGCCAAATATTAGTTTGATAAAATTAGCTTGCATTTGGGTATGTACTGAGGCGTACCGGTACCACACAGTATATAACCATGTGCATATGACCTCCACTTCTCTGTACCTCTCTCTGTCTCTTACGGGAGGTTACATTTTAAAAGTCAGATAGACAAAAAGGCCAAGGATTAATATCTCTACGGGAAATATTAAAAATTTGTTGGTCTATTGGGGGGGGGGGTGAAACCCCAAACTCTCTTGTGTTATGTAAATGAACAATTATAAATTCCATTTTTCCTCTCTAAATGTAGGATATTGCAGATAGAGAGTTGCTAGTGTTTCATTAAGTGATAAGTAAGAGATTACGGTGGAGTTCATCTAATAGTAATTTAACGAATATTCACTTATCTGAAATACTTCAAGACATTCCGAGTTGTACCCCTCCCCATCCCCAAATGACTAAAGCTCCCACGTAGACGAAGAAGTCTCAAACCTGACGTTTAATAAGAATTATCCAAGAACTTTCCCGCAAAATGACTGCACTATCAAAGATAATAAGAGCGCAGGCTTAGTCAATGAAGTACTAACAAGGGGAGAAACCTAATGTTTTGAAATGAAAATCTCCGCACTTCTAATAGCTAACTGCTAATAGCTAACAGTTAACTACTAACGTTATCCATATTTCCACATTCATCTCTCATTCATTTTTACATCTTTCAACTAATTTGTATGATTTATTTCCGCTGTAAAGAGGCACCAGTCTAACTCCAAGTAAAACTTTGAAAAATATTACCCCTTGTTGGTTTGAGAGGGAACTTAGTGAGATAACCCATTGCAACGAGTCGCCTCCTTCTATAAGTCTTAGATAACAAAGTACAGAAATAAAAAGCCCTTAACAACTGGCACGAATAGGGATTCTTTTCTTCCCAGTCGTCTAAGGCATGTACGGCGTAGCTTTGATTCCGAAGGTGGCCAGTTCAAATAACACTGCCCCAAGTGGGGCTCATGGTCACCATGGGTCTTCCTCCCCTCCATTAACAACAGCTTGTTGCCGAACCCTTACAAGATGAGTACCTTGTTTTAATGTGGTCTCTGTAGCCGATTGACCATGGCCGCTAACTCGTGACCGGCATTGATTCTGTCGAGTCCTGGTGCCACTGAAGGCCAAGCTTGCAGAGGGGCTGGTATACATTAATATTCCAGAGGCTTAAACTCTTGTTTATTGGCAGGTTGTGGAATGGGTGCTAGTTCAAATGTCATCTTCGTCTCCTCAAGGCTCCAAATTACGAGGTTTGTTACCGTTAGCCCTAGTAAAGCTTCAAAGAGTGATGTTAGTTAATAACCAAATCAAAAGTATTTTGATTATTTATAATTTGCGTGGGGTACTTTGTTCTCCATTTTTACACTAACTCTGCATTTCGGAATAGAACTCGTAAGAAATTATAATAATTGATATCGAGCACCCCACACTTTTACCACATTGCCATTAATTTTCTCGTTAATCATTTTATTCTTATATTAAAAATTATTTTTTTACTTTTTCGTTCGATTAAGGTATCCGACTGGTTGCGACAACCTTTTTTTTTATTTTTAAAAAAAGAGATCCGGGAATTTTTTGTTATTTTTAGATTTGTTTAGTGCATTTTAAGAAAAATGTGTTAAAATTAAGAAGAGAAAAAGAAATTATTATTACTAAAATGGGAAAATATAGGTAAAAATTGACAAAAAATAGCATAAACGCGGTCCATTTTGTGCCAAAGGTTTATGAACAAATTTTCAATTTTTCAATGTAATGTGTTGCTATATTATTCATTTTTGAAATGACCTTCAGGAAAAAAAATATTTTCTTTTTTTACAAAAACAAGAGCACTTTATCTCAGTTATTATATGAAACTGCTTAAAAAGACAGTGATTATATTCACATAAGGGACTGTAAATTTTGTAATAAAACAATGATTGATAAATCTGAAGGTTAAAACAATTCTACTATTATACAGAACTTACAGAAAAAATTTCACAGTTAATTATGTTCAAAACTTTTTTAGCAATCGCTGATCCCGTTTAATTATTTTCACAAAATCACATTTCGAGTAAAACGCGTTTTTAAGTATGGCATCTTGGTTAAATTAATGACATCTGCTTTTACTAAAACACCTGTAGTTTTTGTTCTAGTGAACGGAAAGTGATAAACTTGGTATTTTTATAAAGCTAATAAGATGGCCCATAAAATAAAATCATAAAAAAATTGTCCATTTTTAGCAAAATTCACAATTTTAGGTAGACGAATATCTTGAATACAAATGTGTGTTTTTTAGGTTCTTAAAACTACAAATATTTTTATAAAAAAATGCCAAGTATTTCCATAGATTGAAAGGTTTTAGTTTTTGACCCAGGAAAAGAGCAGAAGGAAAAGAGCAGGAGGAAAAAATAATAAATAAATAAAAGGTGTGGCTCCCTCAGAAATTTTTAAAGAGGGTCAAAAGGTCAAACGGTGGGTCATCGCTTACCCATTCTGTGGCGGCTTAACTATCCCTTTCTATTAGGGCACCCCGAATTAGAAGTGAAATAATCACAGTCATCATAGTGCTCAGAATTCATTTCTCATCTATTTGGGGATATTTTCGCGGTTTCCCTAAAACTGTTTTGGAATCGCTTATAGAGGAATAAAGCTGTTGAAAATAATTCAGATCCCCCCCCCTTTTGTTGCAAAATAAACCATGTTTTTCGCTCTGCTTGTTAGACGAAAGGGATGTAACTAATGATTTTCCAATTAGCCACCTGTAGAAATAAACGAGTAAAGAAATGCACTACAGCAGTAGTGTTCAAACTTTTTCTTCTCACGGAACTCTTGAAAGTATAAGGTGTATCCAGGGAACCCCATAAAAAATACCTTAGAAAAATTTATCTTGAAACAATATTTAAATTAGTTCAACATGTTATGCAGATTCTTTGAGCAAAATCGAAAAACCCTGTATTTTTTTTAACAAATGTTTTATCATGATATTAATGTAGTTTACTTTAAAATTTGTGCACCAGGAGTCATCTACACTGCATTATATTTTATATAACTGCGTAAGAAATTGCGCAAACACATATCCCAAACTGTCTAAGTTCAGGTCTGTTGAAGCTATCTGAAATCGCATTTCGTATTCTGCGCTAATCTACTTCTATATTTCGTTTTTGTCGCCACATACATTAAAAAATGTTTTTAACTTAAATACAGTAGAACGTCGTTTATCCAAACGTTTATTATCCGGAGCGTCAAATATCCGAACCAAAGTCCGGATCCGTTTTGGAACAGTGCAATGCTCAACATTTGTTTTCTGTGAGGCGAAAGCTGAAGGAAAAACCCAAGGTGAGGGATATTTGGGGAATTTCAGCTGTGTGATTTGGTAAACATCTGCGCGGAATATTAGGTCAGTTTGATTCGAAGTGAGGTGGTGTATACGTGCTCTTTTGTTGAGTTTTGTTGATGTAGAAACCTGAATGGCATGCGATGCAGAAGACCGTGGATTTCAAATGCTAAATGATGACGAGATTGTGACTTCCGTGCAAGAAGAATCTGACCCTGTCGACGATGAAACGGATGAAGACGAGGACAACAACAATGAAAGTAGCAAAAACTGACGCGTTTTTCTGCGTTAGAGACAGCTATGGAGTCGTACGAACAACAACCAGAGTGCTTTTCTACTCAACTACTGCTGATGAAGAAAATCAGAGACCTTGCATTGAAAAAACGAAGGTGTACAATGGTACAGCGAAAAAATAAATGAGTATTTTCCAGAATCAAGGTAAAATCGTGACATTTTGCACCTATTTTGCTTTTTCTTCAAGCACGTTTCCCGCATGTGATTATTTTCAATATTTGTATAGTATCCGGTATCATAAACTACATGGATCGCATTCAGTTCTCGGTTATCCAAATAATCGCGTATCCGAACAGTGTCCGGTCCCAATTGATTAGGATAAACGACGTTCTACTGTACATCTTTCACAGAATGAGAATAAACGCACGAATGAGCACGAGAGTTGTACGAATTTTTTTTATTTCTAATGGGCTGCGGATTGGTGTTTTACCATTCCAGACCTAGTACAATCCCCGGAAACTAGTATCTCTTTTTAGTGTTTCACCATATAGGTGGATACCAATCGCCACATGTAGTTTTGACGCCCAGTTTCTTCCCAAGAGGGAGACACTTGAGTCTGACGATACGAACATGTACTAGGATTTAATTTTGCCGAGAGCACCCAAGTCAACATAAACTCTAGGGATCTTTTACATGTCGTATAATCATATGACATAGCCGCTGTCAATTTTTTGCATCATGAAAATCCACCGACTTGGGCTGGAGTTGAACCCACAACCTTAGGTGCAGAAGACAGCGGTTCGCTAATAGCCACCACCCAGATGGCTATTAGCGAACAGGCAGTTTTACGAAATTAAAGATTTTATTTTATCCATAAAATATTTATTAATATCTATTTTGATAAGCAAACTGTGCTTTTATGAATTCTATCTCTTATTAAAATAAAAATTTTACTAAAATTTTGAAATTTTGATTAAGCAAATAGCGATCATTTGTGGAACCCCTGTCAAAGTTCTAGAGAACCCAGATTGAAGACCTCCGCACTATAGAAAATATACTGAGTTTTATGACAATCAACTAATGCATATACTCGTAAGTACTAGAAAAAAATTTAAAAAAAATAATGAAAAACAATTTGCAAGTTTTTATTTACATCTTAAGAGGTTTTCATTTTTAGGGAGGGCAGTACAATAAATAGTATATCAAGATCAAATGAACTATGACATCATTTATTGAGTAGATATCTTTAAACATAAAAAGGAAAAATTGATCAAGAATATTGTTAGAAGTATCAAAACAGAAGACATATAAAAACGAATTGAGGGAACCTATTAATGTGTTTTATTAAATAAAATTATGAATGAAATAAAATGAATGACATTACTCCATTATATAAATTTTCTTTTCTTCTCTTAAGTTTTTTTGGAATGAAAGGGAATTACTTCTATTTTGCTATTTGTCAAAAGCAAAATTTATAAAAGCATAATATATTTCTACACTACAGGGGAGTGGGAAAAGCGCTTGACCCCGAAATATGTCAAGATAGATGTCGGAAAATTACACACACTCACAGGTGACTACAATGTTAGATATATTTGGTAAGACCAGAACTGTGACACTTTTGTCACCGATTGGTCATGACAACAAGTTTAGCGAAAGCTGCGTGTCTGAATCCTAGTTTTACTGAAGACATATCTGATGTGCGCTTATATCAATGACGTAGACGAAGATGTTCAGTTAAGGTTTCAGTCAGGAATCTGATTGTGATTTAAAAATATGGGGTGCATTGCTTATGATTAGTGAACCTTCAGTTGGATAGTACAATCACATCCCTCAATAAGTCCCTTGCCTAACTTTTTAACAACAACTTTTGTGCAAAATTGAATATTTATTAAGATACTCCCCTTCAAGAATGATGCATTCAGCCCAGCGCTCTTCAAATTTTTTAATACCTTTTTCGTAGAACAATTTGTCTTTGCTCTCAAAAAAAGGCTTCAATTTCGTCAATCTCTTCTTCATTCAAGCCAAATCTCTTTCCCTGTACCATTCTTTTAAGGTCTTCAAAAAAGACAGTAGTCTGGGGGCAAGATCTAGACTGTATGGTTGGTGGGAAAGTAATTCGAAGCTCATTGTTTTGCTTGAACAGTGTTTTTCTCCATCACAAAGCAATGTTAACACATGAAATTCTTTTTCATCCATAGTTTCTAAGCGAACAAAAGTTGCTTCACTAAAATCTCTGTAACTTTTCAACGAAATAAGATATTATCACGAAATTTTGACGCGCGCCGTTTGCAAGTTAGTACTACTAGGTTAGACTAAAGAAAGTTAGAATTTAGCACCATCTATATGTTAGGCCTTGGACTTATTGAGTGATGTGTTAAATATCAGAAAAGCGTTCATTAAAAGAGCAAAAACTGGATTTGAAATCAATACAGCTGTTGTACATGACATTCATAGGACATTTTTATAAGATATAGGATCTCTCGTATTGGAGGGGGTGGGGGGCAGGTTACATTCTAAAAAACACCTAGATGAAGGTGTCAAGGCAAGGGCATCTTGAGGCATGTGCCTATTGGACTATGAGCTAGGGCCTCCTGCTCGAGGGGGGCCTTGTCTCGTTTTCAACCTGGCTTCAATAAGACCATGATTAAAAAAAAATAATCTACAAATGCTATGCTCGGATATATTCTTTGAAAAACTGAGAATTTCGAACTATACGCCAACTGGCAACAATGACAAAACTGTTTACTATGTTATGACCTTAGCCTATGTCTAGGCCTAGGTCTAGTCCGTTTGTGCCTAGGTTTGTAAGATTGTGAGTCGTGTGCATTTATTTGTTAGGGGTTACCGTTTGTACTATGTTATATTTTCTACTAAAACGGGTCACAGGGGGGTGAGGCCTTCTTTCACTAAAAGCCTTATCACACGTACACGTTTGGAGCAATTTTCCACTCAATTCCAAACAATTTCTACCTAGTTGCCATAGCAACAACTCCGAACAACTTTTTACTAGTGAGCAGAAAAATTTGTTTCAAATAAAAGTTGCTTGAAATTCCAGCCAATGAGGTTCTTCAGCGTCCTACGTCATAAACGAGATGGCAGTAAAGATGGCAGTTTCGGTTTCCTCAAACGCATCAGATATCTCGTATAATATTTTAATGGTGTATAATATTTTAACGGTGTATACTATTTTAAGCAGAATGGGTGCTCTATTTCTGCTTACGCCCATCAACAAAAGCGCGAGTGAAATAAAAGAAATAAGATTGGATGTTCGTTTTCCGAAGCAGAAAAATCGGCGAGAAATTTTTCAATGTGAAGATAGAGCGTGGCTGACGTCAGAGCATGTCATTTTGCTTACGTCAACCCTTCCCCCCTCAGCTGCGTAATAAATTGTCCTAAAGGGTTGCTCCAAATATGCGGACCCTTAAGAAGTCTTAAGATAATTCTGCCCCGAGAGGTAAACTGTACGGTAAAAATTAAAAATCTGTTGGTCTATGTGTGTGTGTGGGTGGAGAGGTTGATCCCCCATCATGCTATTATAAATAATAGTACATTGTTATTTTCCATACGTAAGATAGTTCAAAATTATCAAAACTATTTGTAGAAGATTGTTTATTTTTCATCAACAGGTTAAAAAAATAAATATAAAATGCATTAAAAATAATATCAACACTTTATTTTTGTTTGCACTTTATCATTACTTTTAAAAACGTGCTTCTTTTCGCTTTTATTGGGTTTAAATAACTAATATTTCACCATTCGTGAGACAGATAACAAAAGAATTAAGGCAATTAGGCTGTAAAAAATATAGCTTTGATAAATCAGGTTTGTCACAGTTATCACTTATCTACATCAGTTATCACGTGACCTTAGATTAGATTACAAACCCCAAACCACATTTTTTCCTCTGATAATTTTTTTGTTTTCTTTAGGTGATATAAGGTTCGTAATATTATCCTTATCTTTGCTACATCTTCCAAACTTTTATATACATAGTGTAAAAAGCTGCTCAATATTCTACATAAAAGACCACAAACGGGGTGTATAAATAGAAGGTTTCTTCAAAGTCAAATCATGTTCAATAAATCAAAAACATGCGTGAAAACACTGCTACAAACTCTCCTATAAAACTCTCGAAGTAATTTTGAAAAGAATGAAACGGTCCATAAATCAAATTCTTTTACTTTCTCAGTTCAGGTTACTTGTAGCCAATGAGTGCGTGCATTTTGGTTACATGAAAAATAAATTCTCCCAAATACGTGGTGGTGGTCCGTAATTACTTAATGACTAGCTTCTTCTTTTTTTAAAATAATAATAAAAAAATCATGCTTTTTTTAATTTTTGTTCATTTGATGCATGTTTTGTTCTCACACTACATTGAAGCTTGCATTTTAAAAGAAACTATTATTAATTTTTAGTGCCCAGTGAATTTTTTTAACTCTTAATTAAATATTTAATGACCTAATTTTTTTAAATAAGGAAATGAAAGTATTTTATTGGTGATTAATATAGTTTTTTTTAATGGAAATGTGTTTTTTTCTACATTGTTAATACCTATATTTAAGAGAAAAAAGTTGAATTCGGGAGATTTTTTTTTCTTTGAGTAGAATAAATTATTAGTGCTTTAGTAAAAAGAAATTTAAACTAAAAATAATTATATTACTTTTACCCTTAAGTAATTCTTTGTTTATTTTTTGTTGATATTTTGAAAATTTTTGATTTTACAAATAATAAAATTTTTAAATGCATTTAGCATTTAAACTTTTTTTACACCCAAAGTTAAATAAGAAACTCCAGCTCTAACAGAAAGATTAGAATTGGTGTTTTTTTTTCTTTTATCACTGTTAATTTTCATTTGGTAGCATTTAACACTAGAAAGACTGAAATTTAGCATATACCTATTTTGACCAAAAGCAGTCAAAATGACTGAATTGTGAAAAAAACTAATGTGTAAAAAATTTGTTTGAAATTAATTTTTAATATCTTTATGTTATCTACAGTCTTAAAACAAGTTATTGGTAAATATTAACAATAAAAAAATTACTTCCCTTGGGAAAAATATATTCTAAAAATTTTTAAGAAATGGTGTCATTATATACACAATTGTTTTTCTAATTGAAATTAAAAAGCAGTCAAAATGACTTCCTTGAGCAATCTAGTGTTAAAGTTTTCAAAGACTTTTCTAATTTTGATATGAATTATATTAAGCATGAGTAAAAAGCATAAAATCAATGAATAAAATGAATGAACAAACAAACAAAAAAAACCAATGAAATAAACATATTCTAGAGAAAAAATGAATCTTTAAAGCTCTAGCCGAAGAAAAAAATAAACTAACAGTGTTATTTTATTGTCCCATTATTTTATGCTTTGCATCTTGTGTGCTGTCTACAATGTGTAGTAAAAAAAGGATAAAATATTTAATCTAATTTTCTAAAGATAGTTTTAAAACTAATACGACTGAATACTCTAGAAAAAATAAAATTATCGCCCTTTAAAGCTGTTAAGGGGGTTCCCCCATGTGATGGCCTGTTTTTTAAGCATTCTTAGGGAATTTGTTTTGACGACCAGTAGAAAGATAGAACTTTCAGTTTTTCATCATTTATTTATATGTATTTGAAGAGTATGTATATAAATGTTTAGCCAAAAATATACAATAGAACGTGAGTTATAGCACTCTGAGCACACCCTCCTCGAAAAAATGGACGCTCACTTCCTCCACAATTCTAGCTGATTAGCTTATTTGAAAAAAAAATTAATGGTGTTTTAATCTATAAGCTTAAATGCACAGAATGGATTATACTCAATTGAAAATATCAAAAATTGGATTTTGGTAGACTTCTGAAGAAAATGTTTCGAATTTCATAAGGTTTTTTTTGTTATGTTGTTGTAAGAAATATAAATTGAATTTTGAAATGACCGTAGTCTATTTGGTGCGTATATATGTGCTGAGTCTACCCTATAAATTTGAAGTCAATCGGTCAACCCGTTCTTGAGATATGATGGAGGAAAGTTGAAAAACACAGTTTTGAGAAAAACGCGTTTAAAGTTTCAAGTCCGATTAAAACACAATGAAAATCTTAACTTAGCGCTACGAACAGCTGCTCTTCAAACACCTGCTTCTTTATAACGACTTCATATTTTAAAAATTCACTTTACCACCGTATTCTAGACATATTAAAAAAGCAATTTATGAAAAAAAAAATTCATTTTTATTTTTTGAACTTATTACATGGGTAAACCTCCTAAAGTTTATATCAAATAAAATTAGAGTTATAAATGCATATGTTTTGGGTCAATTTCTATAGATGAGAAATGAACTCTTCATTACTGCATCTAACAGTATTTTGCAACTATTTTTTGAATCAATATCGAAGAATATTTTGAAACTATTAGTAAAACAACATTGTGATTAATATATATGTAATGACAGAAGACATACCAAAGTTGTTTGGGTTCTAAATTTTCTAATCAACAATGTTAAAGTAGATGGCTTGAATTCTAGTTTCAATATATGTAATAAATAGCGCTACTGCTTTTTAAACGGACTCAAAGACTTTATATGATGTGATTTGCAATCTAGTACACCAAGGAACTGGTTCAGGGGTACTCCACATTATCTGACAATTATTAAAAATTACAATCCTATTATCCCTACTATTGCATATCCGACGTATAGAGGAGGTCGATACATGTTAAATCTGCCGAGGCTCTAAGTCCTCCCGTTAGTGTGGAGCAATAGTTTGGAAAGAGGGATACTAGTTCTGGTGTCGTCCTCGTAATTTGACCGAGATTCAAATTTAGGAGGTCAATGGTCTTCATGTTGCTTTATAGAAGGCGATATTAAACTCTCATCCCTCTTGTTGCGCTCTAAAGATCTTTAATTCAACCTCATCAATCAAACAGTTAAAATCAATGCACTTGTAAAGAAAATGTACGTTGAAGCAAAGAAAAAAATGTATCCATCCATATTTAAGTACATTCAAACCTGTTTTTGATCAGGAAATAAAGACCTACTGCTGTGGGGTGCAGTGGCGTATACAGACTGCTTTAAAGGAGGGGTTATATTTTTCCAAAAAAACGAAAACGAAATCCCCGAGATGTAATCTATATGCTAAAAGTTAAAAATCTGTTTGTCTGTATAGGAAGAATTTGAACCCCGAAGTACCACTCTTATGTAGGCCACAGTATAGGTAATGCATTGTAAAAAAACGCATAAGAAATATCCTGGAACTTTATAAGTAGCTATAAAATATATTATTTTCAGCAAATTTATATAAGGATTTTTTTTAATGCGGTAAATGAGAACCTACTTAGAAAACTCTCAAAGCTTTTTTTTTTCAAATGTGGCTGCATATATTGGTATTTTACCATTGTAGATCTAGTATATTCCCTAGGAGCTGATATCACTTTTTAGGCGGCACCATACAGATGGATACTAATTACCGCAATGTAATTCATCCCCAGAGAGCGGCATCTGAGTTCTGACGATGCGAAGCCGTACTAGAAATTTAATTTTTCCGAGGATCACAAACCAAACAGGCACTTTAGGGATCTTTAACATGCCGTATAACCATACGATATGGACGCTGTCGATTTTCTGCATCATAAAAATCCACTGCCTTCGATCGGGGTCGAACCTGAAAACTTGGGCATACAAGGTCACCGACAAACCAACTACGCCCTCAAGCAGGCCCAAACATAAAGTATATAAATCAAAACCTCATGATGCAGCTGGAAATTGGTTTTCCAAACAGAGAAAGGTTTATTTCATACACAGGTACACTTTTAAATGTTTCTTTTGCTTACATCACGCATGACATACATAAAAGGACCAACATATACTTTTAAGAATTATTTTTTGCAGACAGGAACGCTGATTTTTTTTTTTATGGAGAGTTATCTGAAATTCAATTTTGTCATTTGAAGATGCTATTTCGCATTCGTCCAGTGTTGACCTTTTTTTTTTTTTGGTAACCAGTAATCAGTTTTTGCAATGACGCCTTATTTGTTAGTCGCTTATATGTCCCGGTAACCACACATACAAAATCAAAACTCATTCTGGAATTTTAAAGTCCTTTCAGAAGGTATCTAATGCAAGAAACTGTTTTATCCAATTTATTCCAAAGCCTTGCATGTCAAAACAAGATACAAAAAAAAAGTGTCATTTTTATTTTTAATATGCATTTGATTGACTTTTTTTTATATACTGCACAAAAAAATCGCACGTAAAAAAACGCACACACAAAAAAGAGCGCATAAAAACAGGTTTGAATGAATTGTGGAATAATAAAGCTACAGAATAAAATGTAAAAAATTTAATTATACTATTCACCAAAAAAACAAAAAAAAAAGGAAAATAATCAAAAGCGGAACATTGAAAGTATTTTTTTTCAAAGGAAATTTTTTTTTATTACTTATAAGTGAAATAATATTTTAACTCGATATTTTGAATAATGTATTGTTTCTTCTGGAGTTAAATTTGCAGCATTGCACGCATTATTTTCTACTATGTATCCTTTGTGTCTTACATTATATTTACATTAATTTAATACAAAAAATCTAATTTTGAATTCTGTGATTTTTTGAAAGTTGCAGTATATCATTTCGTTGCAAGGGTGAACACGAAGGGGGATGGGGGTGGACGTTCAATGCCTCCCTTAAAACCATTGGCGTAGATAGTTCTGAATGAGCCCTGTATCAAAATTACTTGGAGGAATTTTAGGGGGCCCCTTATGATTTTTTACTTACATGTTTTTACTTACACGTCCCTGTATCTTGGGGGCCCCGTATCATTGATACGCCTGATACGACAGCAGCTAAGCCTCTGACCAGATTTAATTTTTATCATAGATTATCTCCTGGTACTTTCGTCTGCATTTTTTTAGAATGTAACCCACCTCCTATTAGGAGGACTAAGTATGCTATTGTATCGTTGCTCCTTTTACACAATATTTAAAATTTGCTCTCTTTTTTCATTACTATACGATCTTGAAAACTGTCCATTATATCTTAAAATACTAGATTTAGACTTCTAGTTGAGTAATTTGTTTCAGTACAGCATTTAAATATTGTGTTTTCTCTTTCCTTTTTTCATTTTGTCTTATAAGTATCTAATGGAAGAAACTGGAGACAGAGATATCCCAATGGATTCAGAAAAACATGGTTGTAGCTTAGTAAGTATTAACATAGCAAGTAGCATAATTCTTGGAAGAAAAAAAAATTAGCACATTTTTATTTATAAATACCTTATTATATTCATCTCTAAATGAGAAATCTCAAAACTATTTTAAAACATAATAATACACCGCAGCAACACAAAGAATTATATATTTTTTTTATAAATAATCAATAACACAGACGATACGTTAGCATTAGAAAAAAAAATGAATGAAAAAGAATTCCAAGAAATATTTAATCGACTTCAAATCTTTAACCTTCATCCCATCTTTCTCGAACATTTTTACAATCATACCCTGACTTAGGCCACTAGAACAATAAAATTCCAACCACGAAGAAATCCCCAAAGAGCGTTGGATGAAAAACAACCAAATAAAAATGTAATATTTATAATCCGAAAAAAATATCTTCTCATAGCAAAGATCATTAATAGACCAAGGTTCAGAGCTATTAATATTCCCTCCCTCCTTTGCAAGATGTGCCCACCCCATGGCATGGATCGCTTTCAATCACTACGAGCTTTCCACTGGGCGCGATAACCTTATAGTCATTGATGCAGAAGTATCGGCCCCCCACCCTACGTCTTATCTGCTCGCTCCTTCTCCAGTTTCCTACCCCCTTACCCTGAGGGTTAAGATGTAATCTTGCCTTCTTGGTTTGTTTGTCCCAGACACACCACGATTTAACTGGTAACCTAGTGACGAAAAGTCCCTATCTGGTAAGCATAATAGGGATTTTTTTACTTAATGGGGAAAAAGAAGGTAATCTGGTTATATTAGAAGATAAAGAGCTTTTTTAAATGATAGCTAAATAGTTTATTGTGTATTAAGGTATCCGACTACGTTCGGAACTGGGATTTTGTAAAAGCGTTTAAACGAATATATATATACAGTAGCTAGCACAAAAATTTTTCAAGGGGGGTGTCCATGGTCAAAAGTCCCCCAACTCGTATTATACCTCAAGACAACACCAATTGATTCTTCTGATTTTGTTAACAAAAAACAGTAAAAAATAAATTATTGAATTAATAATTACCATCAATTAATAAAATAAATTGTTAATTATAAATACTTAATTAAATTTTACATTATACATATATAGGATTATCATCAATCGAAAAAACTCAAGGGCTTTGGGGGGAGGGTCCGGACCCCTAGGACACCCCCTTGTGTGCGCCACTGTATATATATATATTTAATATTTAGTGTCACTTATATAGATTAGAATACACGTATAAGATTATTTCCAGAGTATTATTACAAAAAAAAAAAGAATATTTAAATTCAATATTTTGTCCAAAAAAAAGAACACACAGAACTACCTATTTTCAAACCATTACCCTAAAAATACTTCTAAAAAAATAATATTTTGCGTTTTTGTAGCTCAGACCTCTGTACAGGGCCTGAACAAGGATTTTGTAAAAATTCACATAATTTTCAGAGTTACTATCAACTGAAATAATAATCGGTGTTTTTTTGCAAGAATCGTTTCATTCTGATGTATTAAAATACGCATACATCCACTTCTAAGTTATATGTTTCAAAAATCCTAGTTCGGGCCCTGTACAGAGGTTTGAGCTATATATATGCAAAATATTATTATGATTGAAGTTTTTTTCATAAAAAGGAGAATGTTTTGAAAACAGATAATTCTATGTTCCTTTTTTATCATAATATAGCATTTAAAATAATTTTTTAATGTAATAATATTCTTAAGATAATTTATGTTTGTATTCCAATATAAATGACACTAAATATTAAAAAATATTTGTTTGTTCGCTTTTGCAAAATCATAGATCCAAACATAGTCGGATGCCTTAAAATATAAATGAATGTCAAGCAGATTTAAAAACTGTTAAGATAATTTATTTTAAAAAATAGTATGTATTTAAGGAGCAGTTATTATTTTTTTTTTGTAATATAAATTAGTTTCTGACATTTTTAAATGTGTTTAAAAATAGTTTTACCACAAGCGTTGAGATGTTATAACAATTTGAAGGATTTTTGGTAAAGTACAGTAATTATAATTACATTATCAAATAAAAGAGACATTTCATTTAGGAAAAGAACTGCTGAATAACTGTAACTTTTAAACACATTTAAGAAAAATTAAAAATGTAAATGCTTATTTGTGATTTTTTAAATGTTTTCAGACTTATAATAAATTGAATCTGTTTTTTTTTTCACTTGATGTACCTGCTTTCATTTTTAAGTTTGAATTTGTTTGAAGAAAAAGAGAATAGAAAAGAAAAACCGAGTTTTAAAACGCATTAAAAAACCAAACGGAAATGATCTTTATTGTAAGTCATCAAATGGAATTTTCTAAAATGATAATGTTTTAACTTTTCAATAGGCTTTCTAGCTTTATAATTCGTTTTCGTAAGCACAAAGGTGCAATGACAGCAAATATCATACAAATGTATCATCTGTGATCTTAGTTCATCTTGATGATACAAAAATATCAATACATATTTTTTGAGAAAATTTCGAGATCAACCTTATAGAGGGGTACAATTTACTTACAATTACATATAGCCAAACATCAGCATTTTGTCTGGGTACAAATATTTGAAGCAACTATCAATTAGAACATATCAATTTTACTGCAGTAGGTGGAGCACACAAGGGAGGGAGCCAAGCCCTTTATTTTTTTTCGACTGATCATAATCCTTTCTATAGTGTACGTAAAATTGAAAAAGAATTTGTTATTAATAATTCATTTTATTAATAAATGCTAAATATTCATTCAATAATTAATTTTTTACTGTTTTTTGTTCCCCAAAATGGACAAAATCAAAAGAATATGGATCCTCCCCCCCCCCCCTGAAAAATTCCTGAGTGCGCTACTGTCCTATAGCATCAGAAATCGTTTAAACTAATTTTTACGAAGATTATTGTATTACAGGAGCTAGCTTAATTGACCATTCAATTAACCTATAAAATCAAACTACTCACGTACTACAGTGTGGTAGGGCTGAATTGAAATAAAAGCTTCGAATGGTTCTTTTATTTTGTAAGATTTACCTCCAGAAAGTCGTGCTGGAAATTTCTCTTTAGAAATTAAAGTTGAAGTTAAGTTAAAACTGTAGCTATTTCATGATCGCCATATATCATTCAGACTGAACACATTACTCGAACACAAAGCGTATCGTTCTTTGATTGATGTCAAAAATATTTGATTTCAGGGACGGATATCTTCTACCACTGCTGAGTTCAAATTATTCATGCAAGAAATCTGGAAGATCAAATTAAATCGAGACGACATGGCTTTGGAAACTGTCATCAAAGGTTTTTATTCATATTGAAAATATAGAGATTCTCAGACACATACTGGGACTAGATTCTACACTCTGTGAATTGCTTGGATTTTGTGATGCATTGGAAACGGTCTACGCAACAACAATTCATGAGCACATCATATCTAAAGTAGGATCATCAAATTTTAGGCTATAGGCAGAACATTGAAAGTTGCACCGTTTAATTCAATTTCTCTTCCATGACTAAAGTTATGTGGGACAATTCCTCTGGTTAAGCTAGTGTTCATGATTCAAGCTATGGAGCAATAAGCAATTGTCCTTTTAGGGTTACCTCACATCCAAGTCGAGTTTCTAAAATTCAGAATTGCTTCCAGATGTATAACGGGATTACATTAGAAAGAAAAACAATCGTACTGATTTTGCTTTCAGAGGTGTGTTGGCAGACCCTTTGAAGGAATTCGCTTTATGGTGGAATAGACCCATATTTTCTCCCATGTAAGAAAACATTGTTGTCGTTGTTTCACTAACTGGAGTGAAGTCCTTGCAAAAAAATTTGTTCAGAACCCAATGGTGTCCCCAGGTTATTTTCATGGGACTGGTTACATTGTTGAAAAAAACATAGGCGAAAGCACACAGACGTAATCTTCATGCTAAAATTTGAAAAGTATATTGGTCTAGGATCGATTCGAACCTTTAAATTTACCCTTATGTACGCCACTGTAAGAACCGCCGACTGATCAACATTGAACCAAATGACTTCTTCCGCTTATTGTACATGTGTTCTTCTCCTAAGCAATTCAAAATTTCTTCCCTTAAAAAAAGACTCATTTCAACGAATCATTTCATTGATCCAAAAGCCAATTGCTTAAGTCTGGCAGTCATTCTTGACCTACAAAAGTGTTGAAAGGCAAAAGTATCCAAAGAATAAATATTTCACAAATTAATTAATGTCATGGTTTACCAATTTATATGCTGGGCCTCATTCACTGTAGTACTGTGTTCATAAGTAATATCGAATTCTCGAAGCAAGAAATGTAGTTTGTTGGTTTGGGAGGAATTGTAAAAATTCAAGTCCAAATTGAAAATCAAATATTGGGAGGCCTTCCTCAAATTCGAGGAAGCTATAGTTGACCATTTCTAAGTTATGATGTTAATTCCATATGTACTTTTGGCATCAGAAAGTCTAAGCATTTCAGAGATAGTACCTATAGAGATTCCGCTCTTTCCGTACGGTTTTCAATTTCTTCTTCTTCAGTGGCTCGACAGCCCTGGGTTGGCCCTGGCGTTCTCCAAAAGTTTTCTTCAGGCATCTCTAGTTTTTGGCAACTGTTTTCCAGTTTTTGACTTTTAAAACATTAAGTTGGGGGAAGAGAAATCCATTATTTTTATGTGAACTTCAAAACTTTATTTAACATGTTTCGGATTACCAATTTGGGTCAAATATATACCATTTTGTTCAATAATCTGTTGCCATTTTAAAAGTAGTTTCATAATGCCTCTCTCATGTAAGTCTTGGTCCCTATTGGCGAAAGACTCTGGTAATCGGTTTTCACTATCTTCTCTTGATGTCAATTTCTTATCACCAAGGAAGTTTTGAAATGCAAGAAAAACATGGTAATCACTTGGTGCCAGGTTCGGACTATATGGTGGATGCATCAAAATTTCCTAACCAAGCTTCCGGAGTTTCTATAGATGAGTGTGGTCTGGTGTTGTCCTGATGGAACACAACACCTCTCCTTTTTGGCCAATTCTTGCCGTTTCTGGTCAATTGCTATCTAAAACGGTCCAATTGTTGACAGTAGAGATCCGAATTTAGTGTTTTTCTTGCATTTCAAAACTTCCTTGGAGATAAGAAATTGACATCAAGAGAAGATTGTGAAAACCGATTACCAGAGTCTTTCGCCAATAGGGACCAAGGCATTATGAAAGAGGGGAGAGAGGCATTATGAAATTACCTTTAAAATAGCAACAGATAATAGAACAAAATGGTACATATTTGACCAAAATTGGTAATCCGAAACATGTTAAATAAAGTTATGAAGTTCACGTAAAAATAATGGATTTCTTTTCCCCCAACCTAATATTTAGGTCTTTTTCGACACAGTCAATCACAGGTCACAGGCTTTGCCATAAAAATTTTCTAGCGAAAACGATTGCTTTTCAACAAGAACAATAAATTATGAGCAAGCAAACGAATTTTCAGCAGAATTATTTCTTGTTTTATTTAAACTTTTTTTTTGCACAGGAAAATACCCAGATACTTGTTGTTAATCTTGTGGGAGCAAGCAAGCAAACAAACAAACAACAGCAACAAAGAACGAGTTATCAGTTGCTTTCGTAAACGAAAAAATTTCACAAATATCACTAAACACTCCCCCCCCCCTCCAAAAATAGAATGTTTTCAAGAATTAAAAAAAAATTTCAGTACTGGGATAAGTTGTATGTGTGTTTGTGTATTTATTATGTTTTAATTAGTTAAATTTTAAATGCGTGCTCGCTTTATAGTTGCCATAAAGTTAAAAATCACATTTTTCAATACGATGCCTGATAACAAGGATTGTAACTATTTCCTGTTGAATAATTGGTGCTAATTTTAAAATGATATACATGTTACACAAAAAAGTGGCAGAGTGCTTTCATAGTTGCATTTGGCGTAGCGTAATATCTAAGTAACTCTACCTCGATTGTAAAGCTGCCAACTCATAGACATAAAAGTATGGAAACATTCCAGAAATTTGTTGCTGTAAGGTATGTAATCTGCTTCTAAAAGTGATATTGTAAACATTATTTTCGAAAATGTTACGGTTTTTGCTTTAATAAAGAATATGTACATCAAGCTTCTTTTCTTCCATGGTTTTTATAAGCAAAAATATATTTTATATGTACAATAAATTTGTACCAAGATTCTGAAAGTGTAAGCCATTCTACTATTTAAATTTTCAATTGTTATATTTGAATTTTTTGGACATGTTATACTTTAAAATTAAGTCAAGCTGTGCTACTTTGTATAATACAGAATTATTTTCATTATTTCCTCATAAAATCTCAAAAGTAGATTTCCTCCCTTAAAAGTGGATGAATAACTTGCTATACAGTGGCATAAATGTTTATTAATAAAGATATTTTCTCTTATTTTAATTTAATTTTAAGATTTTTAAAGATTAGAAACGGAGCACCCATCGATAAGAAAATGCTCTCTACAGATGAAAAGGGAATTAATTTCGGTCGAAGGGATTTTCACAATCAACAAGTGGAAGAACGAGAACTCAATGTGGTAGCCCCTGATATCTATAGCTGTGTTTTGGTTGGTCGAATGCATCGAGAGGTTCTGATACGAAGCCGACTTAATTTCGGGTTTCGAATTACTCTTACCCCCACCCCGGGCTTGCCCACCTGGCACGATCCTAACTACTATCTAGTCTCATTGGTCAAAAAAAGAACGTTTTGCCTTCTGATAGATCATTTTTTTCAGAATTGATGATCCCATGACCTCCCACTTTTTGATAGAAGGGGCCAAATGGAATACACGCTTTCCTCTTCTGATCCGCGTACCGCGTTTTGATGAATTGGTCGAAATGCTTCTTTTTATTTTCTTCTCCCGAGGAAAAAGTATTTAACTTTTTTTTCCACTGTTTTTTTCTTTTCGGGGACTGAGGAATTCGTTCTCTCTTCCAGATCGTGTTTCTAATTTGACGGAGTATAACTTTTGCCTTCTGAAGTGTAATTAGTCATTACTTCATCGATGATGCCAGATTATTACGGGTTCATTTCTCAAACACGTGACTCAAGGACGGATCAGAGACCTGATTCGGAGAATTGGATGTTTTAGCCCCTCCCCTTTCTCGGGTTGAGATGTCCAAATTGATGTACGTCTCATGTGTAGGATAGAATACGAATTTTTTTGTTGGGTGATTTTCCCCCCTTCTTGTCTCAGCCGAAGCAGATTATTGTGCAATGCTACAGCTGTATGGGGATTTCTTTGTTTAAGAGAACACCTGAAAATTGTTATATGAAAAATTGATTTTTTAAACACGATTTTAGATTATTAATAGTTTTAAGGGAAAAGGAATATTGTGTGAAATTTTCTTCGAGTGGAACAAATTGTATAATGCACGTAATCTCTCCGATTATTATCAAAAAAACTCTGGCAACTGAAAAATGGTTTAATACTCTTTCTGTTAATAAGAGCCATTTTTTAAAATACTGATGTAAAAAACTTATAATGATTTTTTTTGTTGTGTTATTCAATAAATTTTGACAAGATTGTTTTTCACATCTGGCAACTTCGGAATACCTTCGAGAACTTTTAATAGCTTACCATAGCTAAGATTGTTCTGTAATGTTTTTTCCAAAACAATAACAGAGGTGTTAAGCCTACTTTTTGAAAATGAACTATTGTAAATTTAAGTTAATATAATAATTCTAAAATAAATAAGAGTATTTTTTTCATTAAAAGCAATGTAATTGGGTGTTAAAATAATTTAATTTAAATTTTTCTTAGAGCTTTTTTATTGAGACTAGAGAAGAAGTACCCCCGACCCCCATTGTATAAATTATACAGCTATTTATATTCATTGCTCTAATTATAAAACTGTAATTTGCATGTATTATGTAGTTCTGTTTTGTACATCGTCTATCAATCCCTGAATATATTTGTGACGGATTTGTCACATGTTTTTGAATGAACAATTCTTTATAGATATTCTCATTTTTCCTTGCTATTTCCCCCTACATATTTGACCTTTTACATTAAAATTTTTTGTTTGCTAACTGGCTCAGGATCGACGACTTGATCAGGAAGAGAAGTACTTTAAAACTAAAAATCCAATTACTCCAGTAAGTAAATATAATGCAAATGGGACTAAATTAAAAAATATTTACATCAACAATTACAGAACAAGTAAACAAGCAAAAATATTTTTGCCTTTCATTAAACAAAAATGCGAAAATACCTCCAAAATTATAAAGAAAAAGAGAGAAAAAAATTAATCTTATGCAATAATTTTCAGTAAATCAAAACAAATGTAAAAAACTCTACATTACTTGTTTTTAATACTAAATTCCTTTCATAATTTTCAGGTTTTTCAAGGTTGATTTGATAAAATCTAACCAATAAGGCACATACTTGCTATTTTTCAACAGGGAGATCAAAAAGAAGAAAAATGAAGAATTCAAAGGGTAAAAGAACAACTAATAAAACAAGCGGAGAGGTTTTGAGGTTATATAGTGCAAAAGGTAATGATTTTATATCAAAGGACTTTTAGCAGCACTAAAAAAAGGTCACGTGATATTAAATGTGGAGATTTGATATCCGAACAATTACATTTATATTTATTCACAAGCGTCATTTTTACATTCGTGTTTCATAGAGACATTACAACAGAATCGCGTTTAATAGAGAACTTATAATCACGTAATTTAGAGGGATTTTATTAATTACTGGTACTAATTTATAAATTACTTCAAAATGAAAATGTAATAAATACCCTTGAAAAGCTCAGATTTTATTAACTTTTGTCTTCGTGTTTCAAAAAAAAAAGAAAACTTTTTGAAACTTAAATATTATTACATTATAATTTATTGTTTTTCTAATATAAAACTATATGTTGATTGAAAAACACCCAAATTCGGAACATATATTAAGAGTTAAAAAAGAAAAGCCTCATTATTACAAATTAGAGTGTTTTCAATACATACATCCATTTTTTTGTGCTGTATCTTTATAATTTAGACTAATTTTTAAATACGACACACATATTCCACTTGAATAGGCAAAGTAAAAACAAAATCCTTTTAAAGTATCTGACTACTTGCGAAAACTTTTTTTTAAAAAATGGAGATAAGAGGATTTTTTTTTTGTGGTTTTTAGATTTGTTTAGTACACTTTAAGAAAAATATGCTAAAATTAAGAAGAGAAAAAGAAATTATTATTACTAAAATGGGTAAAAATTGACAAAAAATAACATAAATGGGACCCTTTCTCTACCAAAAGTTTATGAACAAATTTTCAATTTTTCAATTCTGATGTGTTGCTATGTTATTCATTTTTTAGATGACCTTCAGGAGATATTTTAATTTTTACAAAAACTAGAGCACTTTTATCTTAGTTATTAAATGAAATTGCTTAAAAAACAGTGATTATATTCACATAAGGGACTATAAATTTTGTAATAAAACAGTGATTGATAAATATGAAGGTTAAAACACTTCTACTATTATATAGAACATACACAAAAAATTTCAGTGAATTATTTTCAAAACTTTTTAGCAATCGCTGTTCCCGTTTCAGCATTTAAGGTATCCAACTGGTTGCGACTACTTTTTTTTTTAAAAAAAGGAGATTGGGGATTTCTTTGTTATTTTTAGATTTGTTTAGTGCATTTTAAGAAAAATGTGCTAAAATTAAGAAGAGAAAAAGAAATTATTACTACTAAAATGGGAAAAAATAGGTAAAAACTGACAAAAAATAGCATGAACGCGGCCCATTCTGCACCAAAGGTTTATAAACAAATTTTCAATTTTTTCAATCTAATGTGTTGCTATATTATTCAATTTTGAAATGACCTTCAGAATCAGAGATATTTTCTTTCTTACAAAAACTAGAGCACTTTATCTCGGTTACTATATTAAATTCTTCAAAAGACAGTGATTATAACTGTCTGATTATAGTGGGCTGTAAATTTTGTAATAAAACAGTGATTGATAAATCTGAAGGTTAAAACAATTCTACTACTATACAGAACTTATAGAAAAAATTTCAGTTAATTATTTTCAATACTTTTTGAGCAATCGCTGGCCCCGTTTGAGCATTTTCAGAAAAACCACATTTCGATTGAAACGCGTTTTAAATTATGACATCTTATTTAAGGTAATGGCATCTGCTTTTAATAACACTTGTAGTTATTGTTCTAGTGAACGGAAAATAATAAACTTGGTATTTTTATAAAACTAATAAGATAGCCTATAAAATAAAATCATAATTTTTTTTCAATTTTTGATAAAATTCACAATTTTAGGGGAGTCAGATACCTTAAATGCGACACACATATTCAACTTGAATAGTCAAAATAAAAACAAAATCCATTTAAATCACATCAATAAAAAATATAAAAAATGGTTTATGGCAAAAAAAAAAAAAAAAAAATAGATTGATTCATGCCGAAGTAAAATAAGATGTTTTCTGTCTTCTACAGAATAGCAAAAAGTCAGAATTTAATATATTCTATAACATAAAAAGTGGCTCACCAAGAAGTTATCTGAACGGGACGAAAATTTCTCGATGGGATCTATGCATATGTTTTGAAAATGAAATGTTAACAATATAATTGCAAAAGAGTTTTTATATATGGAAAAAACAGCTACAAGACAGACGGACAGAGAGATAGAGAGAAAATATCAACAATGTATTAACCCATTTCTGGGCTTGATGCAAATTATTATCCATCTGGGCTTGGACTTATAGAGTTATCGGATATTCTCCAGTGGGGGATTACTTGCCGTACAAGTACAAAGTATCGAGTTACATTGGCACGATTCGAAACACCTTCTTATGAATTGTGACGGATCTATACGCGTCGTCATCTAATCCTCTTGGGAAATCTTTGGGTTATCAAATGAAATTCATCACAACCAACCCTTTTGAAGAAGAAACCGTGATATGCAGATTAGGTCGTTTATATGTAGTATAGGTTTTCTAGCTCGTTAGATGGATAGACGGAGTTTTATCGAGATTGAGATATAGATAATCTGACTACGAGGGCAGATTGCTACCGATCAGGTATTAGTATATTTGATAGCACGTTTCAGAGATTAAATAGTTGACGATATTAAAGTGACGATTGGTCACCATAGCTAAATTATAACTCAAATATTTAAAGTAGTGGATTGATCCCCAAAAGGGAGGATCAATATATAACAGAAGTCTTCTCATAATTCGCGTCTCTCGTGGTTTATTCTCATGTTCTTCTTATTAGGAACATCTCTTCTAGTTTGAATTTATGGAATTCTGTATATGGATAATTTGTGTGTTTAATAAATAGTTGGAAAGTATTTTGGCGAGTCTTCCTTCACTTCCTCCCACACCTCAAGGCGGAGATGAGAGTAGATCGCACCCGTTATACAATTAGTGAGTATTTATGTTGTTGCTGTTGCTTATGCCACCTGATCGACAGTAATATCAGATAAAGGTCCACGAAATTCATCGCGGCTAAGGGCTAGAATTTTACGTTAGCCTAAGCTTTGAGCCCCCAAGAAGGTGACAGTGTGATTTTTCTCGGTACAACACAATAAATGGCGACACCATTCGGACCCTCTGACTTAACGAGCACGTTCTCCATTTATACTCGGCGGGCATTTGGTGGCATCAGGCATCGAACCGAGGCCTTCCGATCTGGAGTCCAATGCTCTAACCACTAGGCTACCCACGGCCCGTGAGTATCTATTAACGTCGCTAATGGAGACGGACCTACTAATTTTGAACCATAGTCAACTGACTAGGATGACACTTAAGTTGGCACCTCTCTCTCCAAATTAATACACCACGCCAACGTGATGACTTTGAGTATCGACAGAGATTTAACGTGCAGAAGCTCCTCTACATGGCGGATCTACAGTGGCACTAAGGATCGAACACATGACACACCGACGACGAGCTCGTGGCCATTAGCACTAGGTTATCGAGGCAACTACCTTTCTATCATAGCCCAAACGTGTTCTATTGGAGAGGGATATGACAATCACGCTGGTCTAAAAGGTGCAAGAGAAGCACTAAGACAACTGGTTTAACTTAGTGGCGTAGGCAGTAGGATATTATCCTGTTGAAATGTGTCCAAGGATCAGTGAAACCAAGAGTAACGCTACGGGGAGTAGAATCTCGTAGAACGAAAAATCCTGCAGTAAGGGTGTCATGGAGGACAACCAATAGACATCCAGCTATCAAATGAAATGGCCCCCCATACTAAGACTGCTGATTCTCTCGCTTTCCTGACATACACATAATTCCTCCGCCATATTGGAGATACAATTGCTGAACACTGCTGCCGAAACAGTATCATCTATTTCCTTAATATACGAGGTGTGACACACACACACACACACACACACACACACACACACACACACACACACACCACACACACAACACACCACACACACACACACACACGAGACTGGTCCAATAAATCAAATTCAGTTCGCTGGGGGCAGTATCACCTTCAAAATACCCTACAGCATTCCCACACTTCTGCATTCTGTACTGCCATTGCTGGTGACAGTTCTTGAACAAAGTTTTTAGAAGGCCATTCAGGAGATTCTCCGCTTTTGCCTGAATCTCTTTAACTGCGGTAAAATGGGTTCCTTTTATGCAAGATTTAACTGTAAGAAATAAAAAAACGGTGTCATGGTGCCAAATCAGGTAAATAAGGAGGATGCCTCATCGCTATAATGTTTTTGCTGGTCAGAAACTGCTTGAAAGGTAAGGCTGTGTGAGCAGGTGCATTGTCTTGGCGCAACAGCCATTCATAACTCCCCAATTCTGGCTCTTTCCCACTAATTTATCATGAAATTTTTTTAGTACTTCAATGTAGTAGTGTTAATTAACAATCTGATCACTGTGATGCGAGTGAGAACCCACTCATATCACGAATTTTGGCAATGTTTTGGTCATTAATCTCTGACCTTGGGCTCCCAGTAGGTTCATCATCTTCCACGCTTACCTTTCCCCCTGAAAACCATTTATACCACTCAAACACATGTACACGAGACAAAGTTTCATCTCCATAAGTATCAGTTGATATTTGAAATGTTTTCGTGGCTGATTTCTTAAGTATCTGAAGAAACTTGATATTGATTCAACATTTTTCCGGCAGAATGCAGTTGCACTCGTTCACTCAATATCGCAGTACTCCCAACTGGCGTGATCAATTAAACCAACACTATGAATAGAGAAGGTGTGTGGGATGACGTCCCCACAACAGTTGTTGCCAACTCCACTCTGTTTTCAAGCTACATATTAAGTGTTTGTGCCACACCTTGTACTCTTATGGACTTATTATGGATTAGAAAACTTTTATGAATTTTTTACTTTAAAAAGCATGTAGACGAAAGTGCCTAGGTGTAATCATTACTCAAAAAATTAAAATTTCGTGGTATTAGAGGGAAAGGATGGAACTCCCAAACCCCACCCCTGTGTACGTCACGTGGGGTGAAAGACATTCAGGTGATTATCTCACCTCTATTTTGAACGTTTTTACATAAAATAGAACGCTGAAAATAGTTCTACTCCAGTTCGTGATAATATTTTAGGCCAAATATTCGAATTTATTTTAGTATTTTATATAATTCTAATTTTCAATCACGATTAGTGGAAAAACGTTTAAGTAACTTGGATAACTGGTCCTTACAGATAGGAAAAGTAAATAGTTTCAATTGTTAATTCTGTTACGAAGTTATTCAAAAGCTCTCATTTCTTTCTGAATGCTTCGTAAAAGCTTCCTTTTTATTTAATTAATTCAAATTTTTATTAAATTAAAAAATAATTCTTAATAATTACATTTCCCATCGTAACCTGAGTTTGGATGAAGAGTACATAGAATATAAAACTATTAAATTTTTAATTAATTAATTATGTATGCATATTTTTAGTTCAGTAAGTGTTCCGTCATATTTAGTTTCTGTCTTAATGAAAACAAATCTTTAAACTACATAAAATTCTCAAACGAATTTCATTAGCTATGGAGCTCTCCAATCAACAAAAGAAAAAAAAATTACACGAACAAGTAAAACTTTCTCGGTTTTAAGAATTTCGGCACAAATAGAACACAATCCATTACAAAAAAAAATTGTTTGTAATAGTAGTATCTATTTTAAAAACCAGTTAATTAAATAAAACAAGTAAAAGTTGAATTTTAATGCATAAATGAACAGCCGATTCTGCTATTTTGTTCGGTAAAAAAAACCTTCATAGATTCTTTCGTCTCCCGATATAATTAAGCTTTTGAAAAAGAAAGCTTCCATCTGCTTTTGTCAAGGCCTTTCCGAAAAATGTGCACTCCCACATTGGTATTTTTATTGAAAGAAATCAAACGGAGAAAACAACCAATGGGAGATTCAAGTGTGGATAATTTGTTTTGAAAAAAAAAAAGGATGCCATTGGCCGTATTGGATAAAAATTATCGAGTCTTTGTTTACAAGAGTTTGTCGAGTTCTTAAACAGAATTTGATTCCGCATGAATGCCTTAATTAAAGCCTGGCGATTCTTTTATTTTCGCTGAGAATTGATTCGCCTGTTTCTTTTGATGTTCGACTGCATTTGTTCGGAACTTTTCCCGTGGGGAATAATTTCCCTAAATATGGATGATGATTTTTCCCTAATTTCCCTCTGCGAAAGGGTTGATTTTTCGAAGTTTTAAATCGTTTTGGTTGTGGTTGAAATAGGTTCATTATATTTCGATTTTTTTTCCAAACTATACACAAGCATTTGAGGAGTTTATTTGATTTTAGTGTAACTTAAGTATAAAGTTATCCTTCTATTTTTAGGATTTTTTAAAAAACTTACGTTTGCTTTTTCAAAATAAAAAAGTCGTCAAAGAATTGAAGTGAACCGCCTCTTCTATGAACTGCATGTATAAGGCTTTTCTGCCAAAAGAGCATTGTGATCAGAAAAAATAATTTCCAGGGCTCGAGGCTTCGAGTAAAGCTAATGTTTTTGTTCTCTAATTCACTCTCTGTACTTATATTTTTGATTCTATTAATGTTTGATTTTAGTAGCTCATTAACGTTTTTTTAAGAGTGATTCTTAATTGCTGACTGGTTGATTCAAAATTTGGTGAAGTCGAGAAACTGTTTAACAAAACAGAAAGAAACATCCTTTGTATCGTTCAAAAATGATAATTTGTTAAATTATATTCCCATTTCATATAGGAGGCTAGAATTTAAATATCGTAATATAAAGTCAGAGCTATATTTACGTCGGACTCAAGGCAACACGTGGTCTACTGGCGACGGACTTCGTAATTTTGAACCAAGGATAAGTGAAGAGGACGACGCCTAAAGGCGGTATCACACGTAAATTTTCCGTGCAATTTTTTGGTCCAACTTTTCGAAGAATCTAAGGGGGAAAGGTTACCGTAAACAAAACAAACATTCTCTGACGTCAGCCACGCTCTTTCTCCACGTTCAAACATTACTCGCTGATTTTTCTGCTTCTAAAACGAACATCCAATATTATTTCATTTATTTCGCTTCCGCTTTTGTTTATGGGGGAAAACAAAAATGGAGCATCATTTTGCTTAAAATATTATACGCCGTTAAAATATAGGACACCATTAAAATATTATACGCCATATCTGATGCGTTTGAAGCGAAGCTACCACCGTTACCGCCATCTTGTTTGTGACGTAGGGTGCCGAAGAACCCCATTGGCTTGAATTTCAAGCAACTTTCATTTAGAGCAACTTTCTCAGCTCACTGGCAAAAAGTTGTTCTAAAGCCATTGCTATGACAACGGAGTAAAATTTGCACGAATTGGACCAAAAATTGCGCCAAACGTGTACGTGTGATAATGCCTTAAGATGGCACCCCTCTCCTAACTTCCCCACCAAAACAACGGGAGGACGTCTGAGCCTCAACAGATTTAACGTGCACAGCTCCCCTTTACACGGCGGATCTTCAGTGGTACTAGGCTCGAACTCATGACACGTCAGCCATGAGTCCATGACCTTGACCACTAGGAAATATCGCAATGTGTGTTTGTTAGAAACTTTCTCTTTTTAATATTCCATCTTAAACACTCACGAATTAAATTGTTACGAATGGTCTATTTTAAAAGTCAGCTGTTAACAGTGGTATAACTTTAAATTATTAAATAATATGTCAGTTTATGAGGCCCAGTGGCCGAATGATAGCGTATTGCGCTTCCCCCCCACAGGTTCGGGGTTCTATACTCGGGCTGGGCAAGGTCCACTCAGTCTTTCATCCCTTCAGTGGATCGTTGTATAAGTACCAAGCTTTCTTGGGGACTAAACACAACTGGGGGATTCGCTTTAAACTGACCACTTTATCGGGACATCTGCTCATGCACCTCAGCGCCCAAGGTCACGTGGTCAGAGTGGGTTACAGGGCCAGAGCGGATGCGGACAGTGGCTACAGCGGACACGCGAGGGAAGCTGGGTGGCCAGATAGGACATTCTTGCACCTATTGTGTTGTTTCCCTAATCATTCACATGTCATCTATTGTGCAGTTTCGACCCTTTACTATACTGTTGCTTACAATTAACTTTCAAAGAAATATTTAAAAAAGTTTTATTTTTATTACATTTTGCTCTATTTAAAAGACTTTCGCACTATGATAAATTAACAATTTAATATAAATAATTAAATTTGATTGGCAAAAATAAATTTATACTTATAATTCGATAATCGAGTGCAAAAACAGAAAACTTCTGTAAAAGAAAGAAAGAAAAAAACGTTATCCCACGTGAAAGAGACTTGCCATTTAAAATATTGTTTTAAATTATATTTGTGATTTTTAAAAGCATTTATTTACTTATTTATCTGCACCCTTTATCTGTTCTAAGATGGGGGGAAATGTGTCCGCTCTGACCACGAAATCTTATGCTTCTGCTCTGACCACGTCCGCTTTACCCTCACCACCAGGTCACGCATACTGAAATGGGCCTAGTAGGCCTTAGCCCTTATGGGCTGAGTGAGTGAATATTAAAGTCCCACTGATCAGCTACACGAGGGCTTTTGGGGACGGTCCGCGTAATTTTGAAACCCGGTAAAGTGATGAGGACGACACCTGAGCTGGCACCCCCTCTCCTAACTACCCCACCACATCAACGGGAGGACGTTTGAGCTCTCGACAGATTTAATGTGCATCGCTCCCCTACACGGCGGGTCTTCAGTGGCACTGGGATCGAACTCATGATACGCTAGCCACGATCCGATGCCTAGACCACTTGGCTACTGTGGCCACTAGCCCTTACGGGCTATTGCGCCACTTATTTTAGTTTGTCAGTTTATGCATGCCATATAGCAGAAATTAATCAAATAATATTAACAATATTGGTTTAATCAAAATTAATAATGTATTATTTACCATAAAATGTAAGTAATATATTTAAGGGAGCGATATTTACCCTGAATTTATATCTAAAATATACAAAGTTCGAGCGAACTTTTGTAAGTGGCGAGATCTGGGCGGAATAATTTAGAGGCGTTTCTGAATTATTCATGTAATTTCCAAAAGCCTTAAAAAAGTTGAAAGGAAATTTGACCCCTTAAACAAAATTTTTAATGTCAGGGGGACTTGGGAGGATTAAAAAAAAAAAACTTAATTTATCAACTTATAGTAATACTTAAAATTATAGACAAGGAAAATTAGATCATGATGGATACTAAGTTCTTGGAAAATACATTAAACATGAAACGAAAGACTCTAATTTATCACCTCAGTTTGTGAATATCCTACGTTAATTTTACCCATACATGTAGAATAATTTTACACTAAATACAATCACATGCTCAATTACATAATACCCGGGGGAAAAAAAGCGAAATAAGTAACAGCTAAGAAAAAAACCCAGCACGTTTTTCTTATTGCAAAAACAAATTAAGATGGATTGACTTTTTTCGTGAGGTGATTACTACAAAATAATATCTAAAATCTCGGAAACTCCATTCAGTTATGAGTTAATAAAGATGTGAAATTCGGAAGGTATATAGCTCGTACCAACAAGAAGCAATTAAATTTTTCTTATTGGTTGGAATCGTACCATTCGTGGTCGTGTACGTTTAAATATTTAAATTATTACTTTAATAGGCTGCAATTACTAAAGTACACATAGCCAACTAGTTTTAAGACGTTTCAATCATAAGGAGGATGCATGGAGATGAATATAATATATAAATTAAGTATGCTTGATGGTTAAAAGTGGTCAAAATTAAACCGTATCAAGCAATGATTTTTATGTTTTATGAGTTCGAGGACCTTTCATGTATAGTTCGCAAAAAGCCTTATTGTTAAACTTATGCTTTTGTCTCTATGCGCTTATTAATTACTCAAATAATATCAGTATTTGCTGTAGAGATAATAAAAATAAGTTAAAGCTTGCAATTGTTTATTTTCCATTCACCGCTCTCTGTTGTCTCAAATTTAGCTACAAGCTTGGAAAGTAAGCTTTTATCAGTAGCGTAGTTACCAATGAGCTAGGCAACGCCGTGCGCCAGGGCCCTCGGACCTTGACCATCAAGCAAGCCGAGCTTGCGATAATTTCTCCTACTTTTAAGATATAAATACGCGCGCGCGCGAAATTATTTAAAACTGTATATATTTGATTTTTTTATTAACATCGCACTCAGGTGAAACGCAAAAGTTATTGGTGACGGACCTTTTAATTTTGAACCTCGGTGATGAGAATGGCACCTGATCTTGCAGCCCACTGTCCAAATTTCCATACACCAACATGAGGCGGGTCTTTAATGACATCAGGACTCGAACTCGTGACTCGTCAACGTCGACCATGGGAACACAAACATGAGTAAATGATGTAAAGTATGCAGAAACATGCTAAGTATGAAATTGGATAAGAAACTTTCATGGGCCTTTATTTCTACTAGGAAAATCCTTCTGGGAAGGGAAGGAGTGCTAACTCAGATATCATCTTCAATACTTGACCTTCGATTAATCGCTTCTGAAGGCGACTTAAATAAACAATTATTCAATTAATTTATTCTTTATTCTCTTTTCTATAAATGCGGCAGAAGAAATGAAAGAAGTGGATCAAAACGGAGTCATTTGTTTTGTACCTACATACGCGTTGGCATCGCTTTGATATAGAAAATGGGGTGACACCTCAGATAGTATATATTTCTTCAATTAACTATGATCAAAGTTATGTGATATATTGGTCTCTTTAAGGGGATGACCTTTGAGATAAGCAAAACTAGGCAGTAGCGTAAAATATTTCAGGAAAAAATTTGTAAATTTTAAACTTGTTTCGCATTAAAATAATATTAAGGCTATTGGCAATTGTAACTTTGTGCCTTTGTCCAGTGATGAGAGTGACTTTTAAGTTATTTCCGTTTTCTAACACTTCCATATCAGGAGAGGAATTTTGAACCTAATTCCCTTTAACATACAATAAACTCGATTATTCAGTGCAAATGGTTTATAGAAAAGTCAAGGTTTTGAGAAAATGGCTCAGCTTGTCAACAAGATACTGTACAAGAGTTGATGTTGGCTCTTCAATGGTGTGGACTGTTTTTAAATGGCAATGACTGGGTCCTCTGGTAAAACCGAACAATTCTTTTACTGGAAGTGGATATATTTAGCTCCTTGGATATCATTTGTAGCTATTCATGGACTTTTTGTGCCTAAACAATGATGCCATTTTCCAGGATGTTCATGCACCATCTTGACGGACAGATATCATTAGTGATTGGCTCAGGAATAATCATGAATAATTTCATATTGAAATTCCAAGTATCACACTCACACGAGATAGCAGTATATACCCAGATGACAGTATCATCACTTAAGAATGCTTTTGCCATATGCACAAGAGCTTGAACTTAACGAGAAGCACATTTTTGGACAAAAAAAGGTCTCAACTTTTGTAAGAATTTGTGACATTGTAACGCATCCATTTGTTTATGATATAGTTTTTAAAATTTCAAAATATTTCATAAATAATTTATTTTTTCTTTTAGAATGTAAAGGGATAGCTCATTTAACATTACAGTATAGGAGAAAAAATGCGAAACACATTTTATAAAAAAAAAAGGTGTCAATTCAGATAAAAATGAGTAGTATGATAAAACAAGTGATTCTCTACAGCAGGGTTGGCAACCTATGGCACGTGGTACAATTCTCAGTGGCACTCTGCACTATTCTACAAACTTTTTAATTTTTGAGTGAATGGAAGTTAATAAATTTATTTGACAAACAAACATCTTTAAAATTATGGATATTTACTGAATTACGAAAAAATTTGAAAGATAACTCTAAAAACAAATTTACAGCTATTTTGTAAATTACTGGATGTCCTTGCTGGAGAGATTTAATTGCTTGAAGAGAGAAAATTGGATGTAATCTGCTTTCTGCTTTTGGTTCTACAAATATATTAGTTAAAAGTCTTTACTCATTTGTAAAATATTTCGAGTCCCCAAAGAAATTGATTAATGACTGAAGGCGGGATTCGAATTGTTTTAAAAATGTTCTACTGAGTGGCACGCTGAATCATATTGGTAGATTGGTTTGGCACGCCACTGCTGAAAGGTTGCCAATCCCTGCTCTGCAGGATAGGGAAGCCAGAATATAATATTAATGTTTGAGTACTCTTACATCGGAACAAATATTCCGAATTTGCGTCTTATTGTTTAACATTAACCGAAGACAGTCTTAAATGTATAAATGAGTAGTTCAGGGTAGTATCAAAGCTTTGAACTGTACTCAAGAGGTAAGAATTTTTTTGACGTGATTATGGCCGAACGATAGGAACTAACAGACTTTGAACGTGTAATACTTGTTGGAGCTAAACGTATGGGGCATTCCTATTCGGAAATTTGTGGGGAATTCAACATTCCTTGGTCCACAGTGTCCAGAACATCCCTAAAAAATAGGAATTCCGGCAGTACTTCACATGAATAACGGATTGGTCAACCGCTTAATTTAAGATTCAAGGTTAACGATGTCTGCACAGAGTAATCAGTATTACCAGATAAGCCACATTTCATGAAAAAAACAGCAACTATCAATGTGGGACAGACGTGTCCATGTGAAAAATACAGCGCACTTTGGTGTTGATGGAATATGGAAGCAGAAGACCAACACGAGTACTTTTATTAATATTCTCCCCCTCCCATGGGCTACAAACAAACTACTAACAAACTGTTAGTTGGTTATAGTTAAGGTTCCTCTGGTAAAACAGATCCAATCATTAACTGGAAATGTTTATGTTCAATTCTCTGAAGATCATTTGCAGCTATTCATGTACTTTTTGCGCCTAAACAATGATGAAAATTTTCAGATCATCAATGTCTGGACGGACCAAAATGATTTTCGATTGGCTTGAGGAACATTTTAGGTAATTCCAATAAAGCATTAGACCATCTAGATCACCAATCATGAGTCTCAAAGAACATATATAGAACATAATCGAAAGGTCAATTAGTGGACAGAACCCTGGACAGGCAGCACTTCGATATTTATGGACGGCTGTCGAGGCAATATGACTGAATATTTTTTCAGTGAATTTCCAATGACTTGTTGAGGAGACAGTGAATCAAATTGTGAAAATAAATAACATCTTCTCTCAAGTTAACAATTTGATCTTCTCCCATTTAATTTCTAAAATGATTCCTAGGACGAGAAGTCTATTATTCAATCAATTGAGTCCTACCTATTGTATAAATGTGAATTAACAAAAAATGTTTTCAAGTAAAAAGTGTTTTTAGTACTTTCTATCAGATGGTGCACATTTGAATGTTAAATTTTTAAAAAAATACTGCGAGTAAATTATTTTTATTTTTATTTTTATAAAAATAAAAACTGTACATTTATTTTGTTTGAAATTTATTAGACTTTGATAATTTAAAAGTGTGATTCGAAATTGAATGGCAAATACTTCGTTAATTTACGCATAAAACAAATTAGCAACTTCAGAATACAAGACAAATAAATCAATATAATTTAAGATTAAAATCC
This sequence comes from Trichonephila clavata, assembly GCA_019973975.1. Taxonomy (NCBI): domain Eukaryota; kingdom Metazoa; phylum Arthropoda; class Arachnida; order Araneae; family Nephilidae; genus Trichonephila; species Trichonephila clavata. The sequence goes on from BMAO01021438.1 coordinate 144,393, forward strand.
CAATCGAGAAACGACTCCACACTAATTGATCGTTGAATTAAGGAAAGTCGTAGGGCGTGATTTAAAACTACACATATAGTATAATTAAGTAAACAAATAAACAAAAAAAAAAACGGATTTAACACTGCTCCCGCATACGAAATTCAAACACTCTTTGGACTTACGCCATCGTGCCGTGGAAAAGAGGAGTAATTTAATGACCACTACAGGCGGGATTCGACACCCGATATTTATCCCTACGAATACAATAAATCCCTACGAGACAGTTCGCCGTTTGGCGGAATGGGTTAAAAACAACAAAACAGCCCTCGTAAAAAGTAGTTCGGATTTCTAATTAGTAAGGGGAAATAGCCGGGCGTAATTAAGCGGCGACCAGCTTGTCCGGGATTCGTAGGGAATGCACGGGACCTTCGAACAGGGAGTGAGGGAAAAAACAGGGGGAAGACAGCCTATATTAGCGATCATGCCGGAATGACAAAAAGCACATTTGCTCTTTCCTCTGAAGGAGTTTACATTCTTTTGTTTTGCTTGGCCCCCGCTATTATTTAACGACGACGGAAGGGTGGCTCTTAAATTAATGCATTTATTTGGGAATGCGTGAAAAATGAAAGGGCTCGTGTGTGCGTTAGAGTGTGGGTGTTTGTACGGATGCACACAGTGCAACAAAAAGAAAAAAAAATGCGCGAGTGCGTTCGAATTTTGATTTTCGGTGATAATGAGGTGTTATATTGCGACGGAGCATTCAATCGTGGACAGGTCTCCGAGAAAACTGGAGGGGATTGGAGGGTCGGAATGAAAAAATTTTTGGAATTAAGGATTTAATGGGAATTTGTGGTTGTGGTGTAAAAAGTTGGTTAATTATTGAATTTTGGGAAACGTAGTTCTCGAATGTTGAAGTTTTAATGTTCTCCTGACTTTTCGAAGATTCCTGAAACTACTGTATTCAAATGATATCCTTATGCGCAGACGATTGTAATTTTCTTTTAATGCACCTGCCCAAATTATCTCTAGTTTGTTTGAAGTGGTTTTGAAGTATTTTTGAAGTTTGTGTGTGTATAATACTTTTTATTATATTAGTTTTGTGAAAATATTCATAAGTAACTATATATGTGTGAAATATATTTGTGTATCTATTCCATATCACTTTCCGAATGAATGAGAGTAAAATAAACGACGCACTATAAATGTAGGGTATTAGCGACGAACCTCCTAATTTTGAGCCATGGTCAATAGGCGAGAATGACACATGAGCTGCCCCCCACCTCCTAACTTCCACACTACTCCAATGGAAGGACAATTGAGCCTCGACAGATTTATCGAGCATCAGCCCGCACTACACAGCGGGTCTTCAGCAGTACAAGGCTCGAACTCATGATACGCCAGCCACGAGTCAGTTACCTTGACCACTAGGTTTTGGCCTCATATCACTCCCCGAATCCCTCCTTAAGAAACCCTAAAAATGACCAAAGTATCGAATTTTTTTAATTATTTTAATTATGCGACTTTTCTACTTATGTGTAAAAATTTCGTAACTCTAGTTACACATTTTAGCTAGTTATTTTACTTTTTTTTAACAGTTATGTCGAAGCGAAAACCGAGATTAGAACACGTGACGCTTATATATTTAGTTTTTTCATTTATTTTCCTGACCTTTAAATGACTTTTTCTCAGGTTTTTATTTTTCCCGATAATCTTAAATTTAAAATTGCTAAGGCTTTTTTTTTTTTTTGCATCCAGAGTATAAAGTTTTAAGACTACTTCTAGTTGTTTTGTATAATGTGTTTGACACTTCTGTGCATGGAATAAGGACTTGGGTAATTAGATTTTTTTTTCTTTTTAAAAAATCCACAAAACTAGAAACAGGTAATATTTTTAAAAAAAATTATTTTTACTGGTGACTGACACGAAAAAAATTCTAAAAATAAAAGAATTGTATTTTCAATTCCATGCAAAGAATTGTGAATACTCTTAAGAATATCAGGAAAAAAAAATTGTTCAAAAATATTAAAATTTGTAGAAGTATTAAGAATTTTAAAATATTGAAATATTTCTTACGACTTTAAAATATTAGTTTGTTTAAAAATTGTGTTTTTCTTCTGAAGTGTATATTCCATGTGTGTTTAAATAGGGTATTTGTAAGCCTTCTTACACACACACACACATATATATATATATAAAACTGTGTACATGGTACCGTGTCCCCTTCATAAAAGTTCATGAAATTTTTTTTCAGGGTAAAATATGTAATCATAGCTATTATGCAATACACACATTTTAAGTAAAAAATTAATTGATAAAAAAAATCTGAATTAACAATTAACAGTTAAATAATGAATTACTTAACTGTTAATTTGTATGTTTTTATACTTCGTCATAAGAAGAAATTGTGCCAATATAGTAGCGTTAATATTTGATTGTAAGGAACATTTTTTTAGAATGCTTTCAATTCTTGAGTTCTGCCTGCTATTTATATAAACAGGGAATACTTGTATAAAGTACCATTACCTTGATAAGTATGCCCAGGCAATACTCTAACTGAAACATTCAGCTCCACAGAAAAGTATTTGAATATTTTTTCCCAGAAAAAATTTACTTAGTGATGAGATATAATTCCAGAAGTTAAACATTGGACTTATTTAGTAGAGATAAAATTCAGGGCTTTATCCTGGAACATGTTCTGCTCTTATGAAAATTCCATTAAAAAAAAAACTACATCGAAATGGAAAAGAAATACGAATTTACTCTACACGTAATTTACTCTAAAAATACACGTAATTTACTCCAAAAATAAAATCTTTTCTCTAAAATATTACGTGGCCGCGGTAGCCAAGTGGTCTAGGCATCGAATCGTGGCTAGCGTGTCATGAGTTCGATCCAAGTACCACTGAAGACCCGCCTTGTAGGGGAGCGATGCACGTTAAATCTGTCGAGAACTCAAACGTCCTCCCGTTGGTGTGGTGTGGTAGTTAGGAGAGGGGGGTGCCAGCTCAGGTGTCGTCCGTTTTACTTGACCATGGTTCAAAATTACGCGGACCGTCCCCAAAAGCCCTCGTGTAGCTGAACAGTGGGATGTTAATATTCACTCACTCTAAAATATTACAAGAAAGTTACATTAAAAATAATAGTAATAAGTTGGTCACGAGACAAAAATAAATGCCACTATATTTTATTTATATTCTTTGGCATGAAAATCAACCTGTTATGTTCAGTAGATGGCGTTAGTTGATTTTTGTATTCATTATAAAAAAAGGTTTAAAAATAAATTATAGTTTAAAAAAACTAAAAAACAATCTTTTCTAGTTAATCGAACTAAAAAGTTAAAAAATTTCGCATGAAGAACACTTTTTTGTTTGTCTGTTGTATTTGTATTAATCATGAGCGTTTTCGCTGTAGGGTTGTAACTTAATCTTTTAGTCGCCAAATCTGGAAAGGGGAAATCGTTAATCCTAATAAACCTGATCAGGTCAATGGGACAAAAAAATTATCAAGTTATTGTATTGTCATCGGTCCTTTACAAGTGCACAAAATTTCGAATTAATCTTTTAAAGTGGGTAAAAATCGAGTTCAATGATTCCGTTACATATAGGTGAAGCTAATAAAAGAGTGTTAAAAAAAGACTTCAAACAATTTTTAAAAAATATTTAACTTCAGTAGAGAATTAATTGTTCTACTGCGTATCTGAAACACATCTTTAATACATTCACCATGTTTTTTATGGTTCTTTTTATATATTTTAAAAAAAGGGGATGGGGTAGGGATAATGCTGTACATGTCTGTGGAAAAAATCAGTGAAACAGATATCATATTAAAAAAAGTTCTAAGCTTCTTGGAAAATTTCTGTTCTGGTGATATCAGCGTTAGAGAGATTGAAAGAGAGAAAGAGGAACTACGTACGGAAACACGTATCTATGTAAATTTTGACGAGATCAAGTAGCATACACAAAGATGGGGGTTCAATCCCTTCCAATAGACCTGTGGTCTTCAAACTAAGTTCCATGAAACCCTAAAAGGCAAACCCAGGGGCTCCACTAGTCACAAAAAAATCGAGAAGAAATAAATATGCTTGCAAAATGGATTCACGTTCTCTATGAAGTTTATACAGTTACAAGTATCTAAAGCTCATCTGCTGAAAAACTGAAAATTGTATTTATATAAAATAATTTTATTTTGCAACACTTTTAAAACTTATAATATAATAAAATGATATATTAAAACGTTTTATCTTTATATATATGCTTCCTACTAGATTGTGAATTTTCTATTGATCGTTGTCTCGGATTCCACGAGATAATTTTATACTCGTAAATTAGCTCTATGTCATGCAAAACTAAATAGTTTTCTAATGGGAAAATGTACCTTTTTATATTTGGGGAAAACAACACCTATGATGAAGGAAATGGAACAAAATACCAACAGAGCTGATGTTAAAATCTAAATTTAAGCAAGAACAACTTTTAAATTTCAGGTTGCAAATTCATTTAAAATACACGGGATTTCTCACACAGCTATAAACATTTCAATGCAATTCAGAACATTATGTTTCGTGAAATATATTTCTCAACGTAGATTTCTCAAGAAACTGTAATTTAAAACCTTCTCAACGTAAGTAATTTGTAGAAACAAATTAATGATTGCATCTAATCTTAATAGACCTAGACTTCTACAGTTTGTGTAAAAAGTGCTAGCACATATCCCTGTTACTAAATACAATTCAAGCGTAGGTGACATTTGAATCACAAATTAATATTATTGAGTAAATTATATTAAAAAATTAGATTAGAATTTTTTAAATAATAAATACAATACTTTTTTTTAATTGTCTCTACATAAAGTGCCGATAACATGTTGATCTACTTTAAATATTATTTTGAGATATTTTCTTCGAAGTATGTGTATGGAATAGGGTTCTACGAACATACTTTCTAATTCTAGGGTTCCGTGAGTTGAAAAAGATTGAAGACCACTGCAATAGACCAAAAGATATTTAATTTTTAGTATCTCGATCTTCTTATCAAAGTTATTTTTAACCCCTCCCGCAAAAATTGTTTGTATACGCACACCGATAAAATCAAGGTAATAATCGAAACTGATTGACCGAAGACATTGCCAGCGCCTTAAAAATATCAGACCCGAGTTTTAAAACGTCGACGCGAATCACTTGATTATCATAAATATATATATAAATAAATTATTATAATAAAATCAATTGAATAAATGTATGAACGATTGTGTAGTATTCACATAAAACGTTGAGGAAACCTATACTTTTTATAGGAATGAGTTAATGATGATAAAATATTTATTAATAATAATTAAATACGTTTGCTTAAAAATGTTAAACAATTAAATTTTACGTAATATTTTTTAGATAATCGTAACTTTTACTTAGATTTGAATCTTATCTTTTACAAAAAAAATCTTTTAAAGATTACATGTATCAAATATTTCTATGAAAAAAAAAATAATAATATTAAAAGTAATTTTAATCATTGCTTAACAATTTGTTCATTTTAAGATAATAATTCAGTTCGGTTAAAATGTCTAATTTTTTTCATTTAATTATTATCCTTGTTTTAAATAATCGTTCTAATACATACGGATATTTCACTGATTCTTCCACTTCTTTTATTTCGTTTTATTTATTTATTTTGTAAAGATCAAAAATTTTAAATATAAAAAAACGTGCCTCTCGTGTTCAAGTTCTCTCGCCTGCCCATAGATGGCACTGCAAGCCCAACTGAGCCAGTCTATCATTTCTCATGCAAACATGCGAATATCTCAATTTTTCTACTTGAGTTTTGAAGGTAATGAAATGGAAAAAGTTCTGGGAGGATAGAATGAAAGTTGTGCAATTTAAAAAGAGAAAACTTGAAATTTTTGTCATGTTATGAATAATTATATCTTCCCGAAAGAAAAATGTATCACCATTGTATCCACAAACAATTTTTAGAATGTTAAGCTGGATATTAAAAAGTAGTATACTTGAGAAAGAATAAAAATAAAAGGACGAAATACTAATAAGCAAACCTGAATACCCTTACTATAAAAAGTAGCCATCTGATGAAGTATTCGTAATTCTGTATCAATCAAAGAGATTTGCTTTTTTTTTTTTAAAAAAACAGCTTACTTCTTTTAAAGAACGATATTAATTAATATGTTCAAATCGATGGATTTTTATCCCTTTCCTCCTTCGTACACGCCTAAAATGAAAATAATTATTATAAGCAGATGCTATAAAAATATATATTTAAGTATACAGGGGAATACGTTTAACGAGAAAACGCTGCGTAAGACGAAATCGGTTAACAAGAAATAATACATTGCTCTCGACAGTGAAAATAATTTAACACGAAACTGAAGAGACTAATTTTTTTTTCGTGTTAAATAAATTTCAAGTTAAAAAATATTGCAAAAAAAAAAAAAAAAAAAAAAAAAAAAAAGAACCCCAACAAAATTTAGTTTTTTGGAGTACATTTTAATTACTTAGTTATGTATATATGCATGCATTTAATAAAAATTGATGAAACAAAAACATTCACAAGAACTTAACGAAATTTAATGCAAAACTCTTTCAAGTTTTCATTATTTTTTTTAAAAAAAACATTGATTGAGTTTTTGAAAAACAATCTGATATTTTTCTTTGCATTAATACAAGTAAAGCTGTAGTTAATTCCTCGTGCTTGACCGTTCTTATCCTTTTTCGCCCTGCCTCAAACTTACTCCGCATTCAAAAATTTTCTTAATTTGCTTTTTTTTTCAAAAATTATTGTGTTGATAATGTAGAGTTAGTTAGCAATACCTAAATCTTTACATTTTTCCGTTTTCGTCTTCTGTTTTTGATCAACAGCCTTAAGAAGATTTCTATCTTCATTTTAAGCGAAATGGCAGTTTCTTTTCCCCCTGAGCTCTTTGCCATTGCGTTCGTAAAAAAAAAAAATTCTTTTAAAATAGAAGAAAGAAATAAAAAATTAGAGCTAAACTCACTGTTTTTTACTCACGTTGCACTGTACTCTTTATCGAATTCCAAAACCAATTGATGAGAGACGAGATGTTTTTGTGTGGCGTTTGTACAGGTGGAGGGTGAGCGATTGAATATTAACGTCGCACTATGCAGCTACACGAGGACTTTTGGCGACGGACCTCGTCATTTTGAACCATGGTCAAGTGACGAGGACGACACCTGAGCTGGCACCCCCCTCCTAGTACGGGTGGAGGGAGAAAGTAGCTCAGATAAACAAAACTGGTTATTCCGAGGGTATTTCAAAGCCAAGTTATCCTCCTTTCGATGAAACATGCGAAACTACCTCTCCTTCATTTCACACCCCTTTTTTAATCTCGCTAAAGCGGCTGGTGTATGCCGTATTTTGTTCATTCCCAGAAGTGATATATATACGTGTATGTGTGCGTGTGTGTGTTCGCGTATCCCACTTTGGTGACCGCTGATTTAAAGACGTAATCTCTTTAATTTAAAAAAAAAACGTTTTGTATGAACAAATACGGAATTTGGTTGACAACATGAAGAGCTCATCAACTAGTTATCAATTAAAAATACTTGTAATTTTTCCACTCGTTAAAATTTTGAAAAATCCATAAAATTATATATCTATTTTTGAATGATTATTAAAGGTTAAACCAATCTCTCATTTTAAAACAGCATAATGGAAATATTTTTTTTTTAGTGTGCATGTTTAAAATCAGAGAAAGATCCGGTTCTTTGAAAAGTCACAGCAAAGTACGATGAAGATGAACGAAAATGAAAATATTTTCTTATTTGCAGAATCAACCCTAGGGCATGAACTGGTAATTGGCAATGAACTTAATAATTTTGAACCATGGTCAAGTGGCGGAGTGATTTAACCATTCTTTTAATTTCCCCACCAAGCCAGGGTGAGGACCGAATCTCGATAAACTTGCATTAGCTTGTTGCATGACGGGTTTTAGCAGAATCAACACTCGAGCCCATTTGAATATTTAATAATTTAACTTATAAATATAAGGATATATAATTTTGATATTAAAATATATAGCTAAATCAAGGATATATAGTTCATAGTCAACAAGTATATTTTAATTCCATTTTTCCAGTTCAAATTCGTATCGGAGTCTTCGAAGCGACTAAAACTTACTATCATGGATTTTTGACATTGGATTTTCAGTTGATTGGAGGGAAAATATTGAGGAGGGGGCGACATGATCATTAAAATAATAAACTCTTAAAATAAAGAGAAATGTAGTGAGTGGAAAAAAATTGGGATAAATAAGTTTTAATAGAAAATACAATACACGAAGTATATATGTGTGTATAAACCATTGAAAAGTTAAAAATGGATTCTTAAATTTCCTCTTTTCCTTTAATAGGATAAAATACAAATCTGGAAAAAGTTATGAAAACTAAATTAAACGGATTTCGCACTCGCGCGAATGGCTTTATTTTATTTTTAACAATAGTTGCAAGATGCACATGCATTTATTTATTAGGAAAGAATTGTCTGATAAATTGGTGTGAGGAAGTCATTTTTTCGTAATTGTTCGGCTTAAGAGGTAACAATGACTGTTAATTGTTAGATATATTTAATGCTAAGTAGCAATGAATGCATTACAAAAAATATTTGACAAAATATATTTACTTATTTAAATTCAAATGTTGAGTAGTACTTATTTTCTGTGAATCTCAAAATACTAATAACATTGAGCCGCCATATTTAAAACTTAAGGTAACCGACTGGTTGCGACAACTTTTTTATTAAAAAGAAATTGAGGTATGGGGATCTTTTTGTTGTTTCTAGATTTTTTTAGTATATTTTATGAAAAATATGCTAAAATTAAGAAGAGAAAAATAAATTATTATTACTAAAATGGGAAAAAATAGGTAAAAATTTACAAAAAATAACCTAAACGTGGCCCATTCTGTACCAAAAATTGATGAACAGATTTTTAATTTTTCAATTCTGATGTGTTGCTATGTTATTTTATTTTGAAGTGGCCCAGGATAAGAAATATTTTATGTTTTACAAAAACTAGGACACTTCATCTTAATTGTTACATGAAATTGCTTAAAAAAAAGTGATTGTATTCACATAAGGAATTGTAAATTTTGTAATAAAACAGTAATTGATAAATCTGAAGGTTAAAACACTTCTACTATTATACAGAACATACACAAAAAACTTCAGTTGATCATTTTCAAATTTTTTTGAGCAATCGCTTGACGCCATTTAAGCATTAAAAAAAACACACACATTTCGAGTAAAATGCGTTTTAAAGTATGGCATCTTGTTTAAAGGAATGGCATCTGCTTTTACAAAAACACTTGTAGTTTTTGTTCTAGTGAACGAAAAATAATAAACTTGGTATTTTTGTAAAGGTAATAAGATGGCCTATAAAATAAAATCATTAAAAAAAATTTGTCAATTTTTGGCAAAATTCAAAATTTTAAGGTAGTCTGATACCTTAACATATTTTAAACGAGAAAAGTATTTATTAATCATAGAAATTAGTCAACATTAGATTCAGAAATATTTTGGCAAACTATGTTTAAAATAATAGGAAAATATGTCCAAAGTATAGTATCTGGAGAACCTTCTTGTTGAGAAAAAAATATTAAGGTCTCGATCACTTCATCTTCTATTTTAACCAATATCTCTCTGGTTATAAACCCATAGATAATGATTGACGCTCTTTAAGACGAAGCGATACAATATTTACTTTGTTAAATAGTACATGGGTCCTATTTATCTTTTACAGTTTTTTTAGAATGATTTTGAAGTGTTTTTTATTAATTTATGAGAAACTTATTATTCAAATTAAATTCGGTGAAATATGCATGGTGTTAAAATAAAGAAATAAATTTTATTTACAAATTAAACAACTAAATTCGGCATTACTTCTGAGATCATTTGAGGTTAGACCACCAAAAGGAACTAACTTTTCAAACACAATTGTTTTTTTTTTATTTAAAATTCCTAGCTGTCTTGTTTAATTTATAGAAGATATCTTTTTAAAATTTCTAATGGGCAGGGATTGGTGTTTTAACAAGACAGACCTAATACATTCTCGAAAGCAGGTATCTCTTTTTAGCGCGGCACCCTATAGGCGGATATCAATCGCCGCAGGTAATTTTGTCGCCCATTTTTCTCCCAAGTGAGAGGTATCTGAGCTCTGACGATGCGAACCTGTACTAGGATTTAATTTGGCCGAGAACATCAAAGTCAAACAGACACTCTAGGGATCTTTTACATGCCGTATAATAATACCATATGGTCTCTGTAAATTTTCTGCATAATGAAAATCCACCGATTTGGGCCGGGGTCGAACCAGCAATCTTAGGAGCAGCAGGACAGAGACAAACTAACCACGCCACCCAGCCGCATTTATGGAAAATATAATGGCAATGATTTTTTCTCAAATTTACTAAACTATTTCATAATTCTTTTATGCACAAGTAGCTAATTTAGATTTAAAAATGCACCTGAATTTTCCTACGACTGAATACAAAATAAGCTCTTTCCGCAATTTATGCTAAACAATATTTGCATTTTGTGAAACAGAGGGAGTGTCATTACACAGAAAAATATTTCCTGGTGTTTTTTTTTTAATGTAGTGCATCATTTACTACATAGCGGAAACAATTTTATGTCTTTAATTTCCGTAAAATTTAATTGGTTTGATCTATGGATGAAGTTTCCTGTATGGAAATCTGGAAAAATATATATTACACAAGAACATATTACCATTGAGGTTTATATTTATTCAATCCACGAAATTTAAATATTTATCAATTTTGATAGGATATTTATTACATATATAAAATAGACTTGCTCGATACCACAGTGTAGACGGATACAATAGATGAAAGATGTGATAGGCAGAGTAGGGGGGGGGTGGAGAATAAAAACATCGAAATAATTGGTTCATAGATGCAAACAAAATAAAAACATCACCACCAACAAAAAATTACATTAACCTCCATTTACATGATTGGTCGGTGGATTTTGTTATTTAAAATTAAGTTCACATAAGATCCACTATATTAAACCAATTTTCATAAATGTATAATTGAAATAACATACGTCCAAAACCTCAAACTTTTAATTTTTTGAGACCTTGCTGAGTTTGACGATTAGTTGGATTTAAATGAACATCATTTGAGAAAGGCTGTTGGTTAAATTCGGAAGGTATTCGAACAAGGGTCAAGTTACAACACAACCACCTCAGATGATACATCGTAAACATTCAAATTTATGAGGATCTTTCTGCTATTAGTCCTAATTTAGTTTTAAAATATGACGCTAATAAAAAAAATAAATCAATCCAATCAAGAGTGGATTTTCAGGATCTGAACACCTTTACTCACAGTCTTCATTTTTAACACACTAGTCTTAAATGAGAGTTATATTTACGTCGCACTAAAAAGCTGCCCTAGACCTATTGGCAACGGACCTCGTGATTTCGAACCATGGTCAAGTGAGGAGGACGACACCTGAGTTGGTACCCTCCTCTCCTAACTTCCATGCAAACAGGAAGACGTTGGAGCCTTGACAGATTTAACAAGCATCGGCCCATTTTGCACGGTGGATCTTCATCGGGACCCGGCTCGAACTCATGACATGCCAGCCACAAGTCCGTGATCTTGACAACTCGGCTACCACGTCCACAACATGGTGGTCGTAAGAAGAATCTGTAGCTATTGGCAACGGACCTCTTAATTTTGAGAACTATTCTCAGGCAGTAAAGACACATACTCCTCAGTACCTCCTGACTCTCCCATCACAGGAGGATTTATAGCTTCTATACACTTCGGTATGCAACCATCATTTTTCAACACGATGATTTTAAATGGAATCTATAACTATTGTGAAATCATCATTACTCATGGTGGGAGAGACCCAGAATACGCCAAGGTCTTCTGAACGAGACGCTTCTAACCACCTCTACTTGTGTGTGTGTGTGCAGCCAACCTTCTCCAATTCTGAATTTTAAGGACCAAGCAATTCTCCTCTGTTGCATCTATTCATCGAAGTCTGTATCTTTCTCTTCCTCTAGTGTTACGTGGATCATTGGTAATGGTCCTCTCAATATTAAATTCTGATTTAGCGATAAGAACAACGCCTCAGTTGGTACCTCTTAACTATCCCATTATGAGCGAACTTTAAGGCTTTGTTCTCTTCAACTTACAGCCTTCGAAATAAAACAAGATCAAAAGCGGAATCTATGACTCGACTTGAACAGCACTGTCAATAAAGTCCAACAATATGACCACTGTATAATCATAATTTCTTGCGTTTAATGTGGACAAAAATTACTGTGGTGGTCTCCCCCAAAGGACCGATTTCCTGAAAGGGAACTGATGATTTCCCAAGGGGCATGTAGTTTCACGTGGGAAAGTACCCTAAGACAGGACAATACCGATACTAAAGTTCCAGGGCAATTCAATCTTTGACCTCCCTTTATCCAGCCGACAGAGAAGTGACCGACGCAGTTCCAAAGCCAATCTCCGGCTTCAAAGTTCACCACATGAGGGGTGACAAGGACCAATGGCCGAATTGTAATCCCGGCCACGTCGAAGCAGAAATGATTGTGCATTATGTGTATCTTTTGAAGGTATGACATATTACACCTTTAAAGAGACACGAAAAGGAGAAATTCAGGAGCTCCAAGACGCTCCAACACAGACTCTCTCCAGTAGACTCACAGATTTTCCCTCAGCCTGGTTTTAAAATTGGCTTGTACTCTCTCATACATGCAGCGACCTCTCAAGGCTCCAGATAACGAGCATCACAAAGCGTCTTAAGCAGCCTTTATATCAGTAACTTGGCCTTAACAGCTTTTAATCATTTCTATTAATTATGGTAATATTTTGATCAGGGACGTCTTAAGGCCCGGGCCCAGGGGCTTAGCTGCAATGGGGGCCATGTCTCATTCTCTATTCAATCTTAATAAGACCATAATTCGAATAATTCACGGTCAGATATTATTTCCGGTTGTATTTTCCAAAGAACAAGGAATATCGGACGATATGTCAAGTGCCTACATGTGATGACCATTATCTACGTACAGGCCTTGGCCTACCCCCATACACCCTCATTATTCATTCAGTCAAAAGGTGGCAATCGGTTGAGTTGGTTTGTGTTATTGTAAGTCATGGCACATTTATTGGTTTCGGGTTATTGTTTGTACGAGTATTTGACAACGTATGCTATGAACTGTCTGCTTTTAAAGGGCCATAGGTGAGGGACTACATTTATGTAGGGGCCCAGGGCCTCAAGAAACTTAAGACGTCCTTGATTTTGATGAAACCAGGGACGTCTTAAGACTTGTTGAGACTCCGGGCCACTGCGTAAAAGTAGCCCCCCCCCTTATGACCCATAAAAGAAGATAGTACATATTATACGTTGTCAAATACTCTTACAAACAGCAACCCGAAACAAACAAATGTGCATGACTTACAATCGCACAAATCGGTTCGACCGACTGCCGCTCTTTGACTTAATGAGTAATAATAATGTATGGTGGTAGATCTAGGCCTATTCATGGACAACGATCATCACATGAGGGCCGTGGGTAGCCTAGTGGTTAGAGCATTGAACTCCAGACCGGAAGGCCTGGGTTCGATGTTACCAAATACCCTCCGAGTACACACGCAGTATGTGTTTGTTAAATCAGTGGGTTCAAAAGTCTTGTGGGCGGTTGCAGCAGATACCACGGGTGCAGGGGGCTGGAGAATATTTCCCTCCCATCCAGTTCCATGCCTAAATTGGGTAGGTGGAGATAGGTGGTGTCTCCATCTATCGTGTAAGAGCCAAGCTAATTCGTACTGTCACCTGCATGGTGCTAAAAGCTAACCCCTTGCTCGTACACCTAGTCCCTTGCCTCGATGAATATCGTGGGCCTCGATCTGACACCGTCAGCCAGGTGGCATTAGAAACGACAACACGGTCATTACATAATAATACGGTCTTGCTATTGTTGCCAGTCGACATATAGTCCGAAATTATCAGTTTTTCCGAGAGTACAACCGGAAATAGCATTTGGCTTAAATTATTCGTTAAAATTATTCAAATCATAATCCTATTAAGGCTCGGCCGAGAACGAGACAAGGCCCGGGCCTAGTTGACCCATGCTTTAAGTCGTCCCTGGATGAAATGGAATCCCAAGCACTCCAAGGCCAGCATTTTCCTCACCAACTGGTGGTTTGTGGGCCACTGATTGGTGACCGCTGTTCGAAATGCCCATTCGTAAGAATGCGCTTACGTGATCGACACTAAACATTTGCATCATTGTTTGGAAGCATTAGTTTTATCTTCCGCGCTATACTTTTCGAGAAATACAACCGAATGGGTAAATTCTTTTAATTATGAGCACCCGTAAGTATCAAATATACAAAAGAAAATTAATGATCAAAGTTAATCAAAACAAACAATTAACAATAAACAGAAACTTTGATTACAATCCCTTAAATCAATGAATAAAGAAAATGATTTTTAAAACCATACTTCCAACATCCAAACTGGTTACGGAATAATCAGCAAGGCACTGAATTAAAGTACCAGGCAGCGAAAACTAAAACCCAAAGAAAAGCAGCACTACAGAAAGCGCGTGTGTGTCTTTATTAATGAAACATTTCCATTCCATAAGTAGCTTTCTATCCCCCCCCCACCCACTTTAGAGAGTATTTTTCAGTGCATCGCAACAAACTCCGGTGCATGGAAAAATTGAAAACTTCGATTATGTTAAATGAAATGCAAAACATTTTCTTTTAGTTAAGTTCGGTTTCCGCTGGAATGGAAATTTTCCCGCCTCCAACATATGTGGGGTTTGGAACCACACTTTCATTTCGGTTGCAGTTTCGCGAGCCTTGTTATTAAATGCGCCACGTTCTTCAGGGCAGCAGTGGTTTAAGAGGGGGGAGCCTTATTGGGGAAATATCTATTAGCTAATTGCGCCTGAGAATGACAGAAATGAATTTTTAGAGTTCTTACTTGGTACGAAATGATATTTTGTACACTTTTTTGGAAGAAAATGGCTGTTTTCGAGTTATTTGCGAGAAATTTGAACTGCTTTTTTTAATAAACTATCAAGATGGGTAAAAAAACCCGGAAAATATACTTTAGTGGAGAAAAAATTTATGGTATCGAATATAAACTAAAAATTTTTTTAATAATTAATCTTCTTAAAATATTTTAGATTAAAATATATCTAAGTAATTAAAATTTTCAAATGGCATTTAATCAAATAGAAACAAATAAGCAAATACAAGAAATGAATTAAGAGGACTGCAAATGGTTAAAATTAGGCACCATTTATGAAGCATAACACATAGATATAAATATGTGTGTGTATTTGACAGTGTTTTATAAATTATTTAATACATTTGAGGCTTTTTAGATTTCTAAAAATGTATTTATTTATATATAATTTTAAATGTATTTAAAAAAATAATATGTATATAGAAATCTGCCTTCCGAGTAGATTTTAATACAATTAAAATGAATGCGATTGTATGTAATTAAATATAGGTACAAAATTATAATTCGAGTACAAATAAATTTTAGAGTGATTATTAAGTATTGAACACCGTGTTTTCCGATTAAAACTGGTGAGGATATAGAAATTGCAGCTGTGAGTAATCGCCAAAGAAAAAGATTTGACAATTAAAATTAGGCATCATAATATTTATTTAAAATATTGCAGATTTTAAATATTTGTGACTAGAAAAATAGCTGAGATCTAACAAAAACTATAGACATGAATTTCCTTATTATGATTTAGAAAATAGAAGTGGTGTTTCAAAATACTTGAATGTTTTGGAGTGTAAGAGATTAATTTAGTTCGAGGAATATATATGTATATACACATATATAATGATCCACTCATTTAATAATCTAATAACAGTTGGTGTATTTTTGTATACGAGATAGTGCGGATTTATTTCTGCGGGTTCTTTCTTCTTTTATTTTATTACTGTTTTATAAAATCTCACGATGACATTGGTCTCGTTTCTACCATCACGTGGGAGAAACAGGATATTTATTCAAAAAAAAAAAATCTATATTATTTTTACCATAACGATCTTTTTCTTATTTCAGAAATGAAACACAGGACAATACTAAAAAATTATGATCCTTTAATTATTAAATCTATATATAATTGGTTAACATGAACGTATCTTATTTACATCAGGCTTAGTATCATAGAAGTAAGTTATATATTATCGATAATATATAAAGTTGTTTCGTGATATTGCGTATTTGCTCTCATTTTTATTATGTCTTTTCGAATTATTTGTTTCAATGTCTTTATGGTTTCCAAGGTGACACACACACACACACACACCACAAAACCGAGACTAAGTGTATAGCTTTAAAAAAGAGAGGAGCTAGCAATAGCTGTTTTGGTGAAGTCATCCCACGCCCATCCTCTGTCCACGTGTCCAGTTTCGCCTTTTTCGATCACTCCAGTTGGGAGTACTGCGTCATTGAGTGAACATGTGCAACTGGATTTCTGCTGGAAAAATGTCGAATCAACATCGACTTTCTTGTGGAACTTAAGAAATCTTCCACGAAAACATTTTAAGCCAAGGCTTATGGAGATGAAGCTTTGTCTATTGCACATGTGTTTGAATGGTATGTGAGGTTTTCAGGGGGAAGGATCAGTGTGGAAGAGGATGAACTTGTTGAGCGTCCAAGGTCAGCGATTAGTGACCAAAACTTTGTCAAAATTCATGATTTGAGTAGGTTCTCATCAGTGATCAGGCTGTTAATCAACACTACTACATTGAAGTACTAAAAAGACTTCGTGAAAAAATTAGGGAAAAAAAAAGCCAGAATTGGGGAATGATGGATGACAGTTACACCAAGACAATGCATCCGCTCATAAGGCCTAATCTGTCAGCAGTTGCAGACCAGTAAAAACATTACTGTGATGGGTATAGTCCTTATTTACCTTATTTGGTCCCATATGAGATCTTTTTATTTCCTACAGGTAAATCTTTCTGAAAGGGAACCCATTTGATCTCAGTTGAAGAGGTACAGGCAAAATTGAGAAATCTTCTAAGGCCGGGTGGGCATTACGTCGATCGCGGTTGACCTCTGGACCGCTAAGACATTTTGAGGTGACCGCCTGAAGATTTTAGCAGTTAGTTATTATATACGGAAAATTGACAGTACGCAGACTAAGTCTTCTACTGATTATAACAACACAAGGTAACTTTAGATGAAAAATTGTTTTATTTTTTAATGTATATATTTTCAATTGTTTCATAATGCATCGTTCAATATAATTATATTTGTGTCTATTATTATAAAGTTTGTATCCTGCGTTTTGCTTTAAACATGCTTTTAAAAGTGTTGTTTTTTTTATTTTAGTTCTGCAGGTATATATAAGAACATATTCCGTATTTATTATTAAGTTATAATAATAACCTTTTCCTTACCTCACCACACCTATGACATTGGGCAGTGGCACACACAAAAATTTTTCAAGGAAGGATGGGGTCGAAGGTCTACCATTCTCGTATCATACCCCAATACGCAGCCAAACCATCATTATTTTTATTATTAATATTAATATTTTTGTCGATTGAACAAAAAACAGCAAAAAGTAATTTACTAATTAAATAATTAACATTAATTAATAAAAAATTATTAGTAACAAAAACTTAATTACCCGTGGCCCCCTCCCCCGCCCTTTTGTGCAACACTATTACTGGGTGGACTGCAACACCTCGAAAATTTAGAAGTAACCCGTATTCTGGAAAACTCTGCCCACCCCTGTTCTAAAGGGACTTCCAAAAACCTCGTTCCAGAACTTTTACCATCAAGGGCAGCACCAAACAGTGGCGTAAAGGAGAACATTTCAGCCCCCCCCCCTGCAACGTCAGGTTTTGGGCCCCCAAGTTGGATTATACAAAGAGTAGGTACTTGAAAGCAGTCAGGCTTTGGGTCTCCTAGAACCCTGGTCCCCATGATGAGGGGGTTGCGAGGGTGTACGTTAAGCTACTGATTTAACATATAAACTATACAATTTTATTACTTTAAAATTTATTACGAATTTGATTAATAAAAATTAATGTAACTATAAATCCATGTTTATGTTTAATGAAAAGATCTTTAACTATACATTTGTAATAATCGATGTCGAAATTCAAAGAAACTTCTATTTGTAATATGAACATTATTGGATAAGAGTCTATCGAAACTCTCAAAAAATTAAAATGATGTCTCAAAATTGTTGAATATTCTTTTGTAAACAAGCTCTTAACCTGGTCATTATCGGAAAGTAATTTACGGGATTCTTTTTAAACTGAAAAATGAGGAGGGAAAAAATGGGATTATGATATAATTTTTTTCGGTTCAATATAAAAAACTTCGTTAAAAAATTCATTCGCATTTTTTTACTAACCAAAATCAGTTTTTTTATGGGCAATAAAAAATGGCAGAAAAAA
Organism: Trichonephila clavata; assembly: GCA_019973975.1. NCBI lineage: Eukaryota > Metazoa > Arthropoda > Arachnida > Araneae > Nephilidae > Trichonephila > Trichonephila clavata. Next base: position 162,835 of record BMAO01021438.1, read on the forward strand.
TAACAAACACAAACAAAGAATATAATAATAAAAAGTTAAAAATTAAAAGGAAAAAAGAACAATCCGAACACATAAATAAAAAAAAAAAAAACAGAGAACTTTCTCTTTTTCAAGAAGATTCACAGTACTTAAAAATTACACAAATTTACATTCAAATCCACAAAGCTTTAAACTAGAAATTAATTTAACTCTCTGATAATGCTTTTGTAAGATCTGGGCCGATAAAAGTCACTTTCCCTCTCAACTCTTTCAAACTGAATCCGCAAACTGTTTTATAGAGTCAAAATCTGAATTGCTGAAAACGCTTTTGGAGTTTTCGAACCGTGTATTTTCCAATCCATTAAGCCTTCCCTCCTCAATTCATTCTCATCTCTCTCGGCATTACTATTTCATACCGGAAAAATGCTTTGAAATCAGTAAACTCCCTATTAAATAATATATTGGCTCAGAATGATATTTTTTTATTGAAATAAAAGTTTATTAACGAAAAATAATGGAATGTTTTGATTAAGTTAGACTCCTCTGTTAAAATATTAACATTACTCTTTTTCGAGATTATAATGGAGAAATGAGGATAAAATTTTCCATTCTTTATCTAGTAGTTGGTATGAAAAATGTATTGCATTGTCATTGATGGTTTTTCAGCTATTAATTCTATGTTGGATTGCAAACAATTGTAAAAACTGTACTTTAATTTATATAAATACTAGCCGTTACCCGCTCTATTTGTGTGTAGGGTATTTTATGATATTGTGTATAAACATGTACTGTTTATATATATTTTTACACATTATTGATATCTAAGTCCTAGCATTAAGTGTTCAAACGTATTAAATGTAATGTTTTCTTATAATACTCACCTCTTGAATTAAACTGTCAGGACTTAAACTTCTAAAATTGAAGTAGAAGTATGTTTCACACTCCCGTAACCCCCTCCACCGAAGCGATTACCCTAAAACCCATTTTTAGTGGATCTCTACTCAACAACAACAAAAAGCTTGCCAAATTTCAAGTCAAAAGTAATAGTTCAAAAACGGATTTTTTTTCAATTCCTACTATTAGCTCACTATCTCTCTCTATATATTTATCTTGTTCAAATTTTCAATCGTTAATAAAAGACTTTCTATTCATCCACAGTCAAGTTCAAATATATTTTTTAAAACTTGTAGTCGATGATACTTGATGTTAATACAGTTTTTTCAAATATTAATTTATTAATTACTGGTTGATTAATTTAATTTGATGAATTATCGGTTTTCGAGGCCACCTTAGATTCGTCTTCAATGTTGTAACAATATATTTGTTAAAACAATGACAAAAGTTGGCGGTCGAAAACCAGTTTTTCAGCCAAGCTAGACGAACCGGGTGTGCCATTGTTACAAAAATGCAGACAAATCGTGTTCTTTTTTTCAATTCCTACTATTATTTCACTCTCTCCCTATATATATATATCTTGTTCAAATATTCAATCGTTAATAAAATACTTTCCATCTAGTAGGAATTGACTTAAAAATTTTTTTTTTGTATTACTTGTTAGGAATAAACCCGAAATCCCTTTTAAGAGTCCATGTTCCATAAGACCAATTTTTAAGGGATTTCAACTGAACAAAAGGAACATGCATGCTAAATTTCATTTCCATAGTTCTGAGAGTTCAAAAATGGAAATATATTTATCTATAACGCTCTGAGCCACTCGCAAACCGCCTTGGAGATCAACTTTTGTGAAATCCCGTTTGTAGCATATCTCTTCTCCATGAAAGGAACATGCCTGCCAAATTTTAATAGTTCAAAAACTGGTATATATTTATCAATAATACCCCTTAACCCCTCGCAACACCCTCTTAGGTCGATTATCACAAAATCCGATTTAGTGGATCTTTACTCCATGAAGGTAACGTGTCTTCCAAGTTTCAAGTCTGTAGGTCTAATAGTTCTGGAGTGAAACGCTCTTTTCTCCTTCATACGTATAGGTAATAACTATTTTGCTTGTGAATTTGAATTTCGTGAAATATAAACTTTCAAATAAATTCAATATCTTAATCATCTTTGATACTTTGTAAATAATATCCTATAAAATAATATAACTTAACAATTACATAAAAAATGGTGATGATACGAATAAAGTATATATGATACCCGGTAATTTATGCCAATAAATCATTTTTAATTGCCTGCATGCCTCCAACTGGATAGACGTAAATCACTGTCAATATTCCACGTGATAGATGAAAAATTGTAAACTCAATATTTTCACCACGTTATTATATTGCAACATATATAAATTTTATTATTAATTACTTTATAATTACTTAGTTAAAAAGTATTCACTAGGTGATTTACTGGCATCAGTATTAATGAGATAGGCTACTTTTTGTATTAAACTCATTTAGCCGGACTTTCAACAATTAATATCAAAATACTTGTAAATTATATATGCGGAGTGGTTTATTTAAACTGACTAAATTTAATATAATAAAGCGTTAATTAACTTATTATCTGTAAGCAATAATCCGTCCATATATAGGCTTGTGTCCACTTTCTGAATCTCTTAAGGTGAGGTTCTTTTGACCTAAGTTAGACTTTTTACATAGACTTGAGGCCGCGGTCGCCGATTGGTCATGGGCGTGGACGCGTGACCAGCGTTTTTGAGTCGTGGGTTCCAGTCCCGATGCCCACTAAAGAGGAATTAGTGCATGTTAAACATGTCGAGGTATAAAGTTCTCCCAATGGGTTATGTAGGAGTTTGAACGCCAAAGCTCAGGTGTCCTCCTCGTCACTTAATCGACATTCAAAATTGCGAGGTCCATCGCCAATAGCTGTCGTGCTAGTTCTATGTTAAATATAACACAGACGTTGAGCTAACGATTACACAGTCTACTTAATTTTCTTTGAATTTCACTCAGTTACCTCCTTCTCCCGTCCACCCTTCTACTTATATATTATTGCTCATTTTCTCATACGCCACATCTCCTTCACGAAGTATGGTCTTTTTATTAAAAACCAAACAACGTAGAATAAAGTAGCCCCATAGATTAATCAAGAGAAAACAAACTCAAGAGCCAGTTATAATTATTAATTTCAAACGAATAATCAACGTATGCATAAGCTAAAAGACGAAATGAATTAAATTTGCAGTTTTTGAAGTGATAACTTCTTTAGGCGCGTTTTGCTGAAAAGTGAATTTAAAAGAAGCGTCAGGTTCGGGTCCGTTACACTGCTGGTTTTTTTCCGACTAGAGTCGGAAATCGTGCTCGGACCGGCGACGCGAGCTTAGTTTTGAATTGAGGCGCATTTTTTTTTATAAGTAAAAATTTCATACACGCTTTTTCTCGTTAATTTTTTTAAAAAATATTACTGCCATGCAGCTCATTTCCACTCAACTCTAGCCAGTGAACGAGAGAAGAGTAGGCAGTGGTCACAAATTTTTTTAGTGAATATGTCTAGTTTAAATAACTTTTAGCATTTTTAAAGATACATTCATTGAAGAAAACTTGTATATTTTGCAGTAGTCCCACAATAAAAACGAAATATTATAATATTTTAAAGGGTAGTTAATATAAATAGGACAACTAGTCTTTCACACTTTCTACGCTTATTATGTTCGCTATTTATTCCATATTTATTATCTATATTACTGCTTATTCTGTAACTATAATCTTTATGATTTATCCTATTCGTATTGTCTTTATTTCTTGATCTGTATTTATTGTTTATATACTTTACAGTTATTATCTTTATAGCTTATTCGACATGTATAATTTTGTTACTTATTCTGTACTTATTTCTTTGTTATATATATATATATAGTTATATCATAATGCAAAAATAATTATGAATTAAATACTAATTATATTCCATAAATCAGAAGGGGATACTGTTCCGAAAATCAGAGCCGGGAACAAGAGACCTGACAAAAGAATAAGAAGATTAAAATGCAAACATTTTGTTTTTTATATTTGACTTAGGAGCATGATGTAGGGCTAAGTATGATTTATAGGATCCTAAAATTTCCTTTTCAGCTGAAAGTTTTTTCATAACAGTACAGGAAAAATTACAAATGAGTGAAAATCAAAATATTAAATAACAATTAAGCCTAAAATTTACACGTGTAATCAAACTTGATGATAATTAAATGTGACAAACTTGGAAGCATATTATGCGTGTAAATGTTAATAGTAGCATATAGAAATTAACTAAGAAATAGCAATCAAAAATTCAAGAAGCACACCTAAAATTTTCAAAAAGTAAAATTAAAAAAAAAAAATGGAAAGGGAGTGTGAACTGGAAATTGAAGTTATATATTTACGTTTTATTTATGTTGCATTTTATGTAACATATGATGCTTTGACGTACATAATAGATGATTTAAAGGTCCTTTTTCTCACCAAATCAGATTTTAGATATTTTGGAGACTTAAAAGTATCCGACTACTTGCGACAACTTTTTTAAAAAAAAATGGAGATATGAGGATTTTTTTGTTGGTTTTAGATTTATTTAGTACATTTTAGAAAAATATGCTAAAATTAAGAAGAGAAAAAGAAATTATTATTACTAAAATGGGAAAAAATGGGTAAGAATTGACAAAAAATAACATAAACGCGACCCATTCTGTACTAAAAGTTTATAAACAGATTTTCAATTTTTCAATTCTGATGTGTTCCTATGTTATTCATTCTTGAATTGACCTTCAGGATAAGAGATATTTTAATTTTTACAAAAACTAGACAACTTTATCTTTGTTATTATACGAAATTGCTTAAAAAAACAGTGATTATATTCACATAAAGGGCTGTAAATTTTGCAATAAAACAGTGATTGATAAATCTGAGGGTTAAAACACTTCTACTATTATACAGAACTTACAGAAAAAAATTCACAATTAATTATGTTCAAAACTTTTTGAGCAATCGCTGACGCCCGTTTGATTATTTTCAAAAAATCACATTTAGAGTGAAATACGTTTTAAAGTATGACATCTTGCTTAAAGTAATGGCATCTGTTTTTACTAAAGCACTTGTAGTTTTTGTTGTAGTAAACGGAAAAAGATAAACTTGGTATTTTTATAAAGCTAATAAGATGGTCTATAAAACAAAGTCATAAAAAATGTGCTAATTTTTGGCAAAATTCACAATTTTAGGGTAGTCGGATACCTTAATAAATAAATGAATAATGAAAGGGTCCCGTTTTAAATGTATACTTGTATTACTATACAGGAATTTTGATTCCCTTATTTTCAAAGTAAAAACACCAGAAGAATATTTTCTTTTTCAGAAAAAATTCTGCTTTATTAGCGAAAATGCCCATTTTGAACCATGTTTATAAAACTCACAATTATATAACGTATTTGTTGTGTGATTATAACGGATAATTTTAAAAAAGTATGATTTAGAGTTACTGCGTAATTAGAAGTACGTATTGGATGAAAGGGGTCAATGCTGAATCCATGGGTTAAATGATGCTTTCCGACGAATATATAAATAAATTAACAATTAATGCTTTAATGTTAAAGTGAAGTTCTGGAAAACGAATTTTTATTATTTTTTATCCGGATTACACATACACTACATGACCAAAAAGAAAAAAAATCGTGTCCTTAACATTGAGTTGGATTAAGTCGCTCTTTGGACAAGGTATTATTTCAATTTTGTATGGCTTCAGCTCTCATTTGCCAGATTTGCAGCGGTTTTTCACTGAGATACAGAAGTGAGGAAGAATAGACGAACCATATCGTAATCCCTATTTTCGATTGAGTGAAGATACGGATTTTTGGTGACCAATTCATGTCGGAAAAGGAGTCATCGTATTTTCCTTAAGCGAATCTGAATAATAAGTGATCGGCGAATCTTTACACTATGCCAGCTCTATCGGGGGGGGGGGGATTAATTGAAGAGATGATCTAATCGGTTAACACCTAAGCAGTAATCCCGCGATTTTATTTTACTGTCGCATAACGTTGCTGATCCCAGATAAGAGAGGGAATATTAACGTCACACTGTCTTAGCAACACGAGGGCTTTTGGCGATGGTCCGCGTAATTTTGAACCATGGTCCTGAGCTGGCACCCCCGTCTCCTAACTACCACACCACATCAATGGGAGGACGTTTGAGCTCTCGACAGATTTAACGTGCATCGCTCCCCTACACGACGGGTCTTCAGTGGTACTGGGATCGAACTCATGACACGCTAGCCATGATCCGATGCCTAGAGCACTTGGCTACCGCGGCTATGATCCCAGATAAGGCCCATGACCGCAGTAGCTTTATGTCATGGACGCGAGCTCGTGTCGTGAGTTCGAGCCCTGGTGCCATTGAAGACTTGTCATGTAGAGCAGCTGAAGCACTTTAAATCTGTCGAGGCTCAAAATCCTCCCGTTGGCGTGGTGCAGTAGGGTTATTGGCAACGGACTTCTTAATTTTGAACCTCGGCCAAGTGACGAGAATAACACCCGAGCTGGAACCCTTTCTGTTCAAAATACTACACCACTCCAACGGGATTATTTCAAGCATTGACATATCACGTGCATAGGCTCCTATACACGGCAGGTTTTAGTGGCACTAGGCTTGAACTCATGATACGCCGGCCACAAGTTCGTGATCATAATCACTAAGCTCCCGCGTCCATAATACAGGCGGAGCCGTGGGTAGCCTAGTAGTTACAGCATCAGAATCCAGACCGGAAGACCTGGGTTCGATGCCCGATGCCACCAAATACCCTCCGAGTGCACACGGAGTACGTGCTCGTTAAATCAGTGGGTCCGAAAGTCTAGTGGGTGGTCGCAGCAGATATCACGGATGCAGGAAACTGGAGAATATTTCCCTCCCCTCCCGTTCCATGCCTAAATTTTGGAGGTGGAGAAAGGACACGATAACAACAACAACCGTGGCTATAGTTTGAAGAAGAGGCAGTCAGCTCAAGGGGGGGGGTAATCCTCGTCATTTGACTGTGGTTCAGAATCTCGAGGTCCGTCACCAATAATAGCTCTTGTGTTGTTTTGTTGTGAGTCGCTAATAAACACTGACTCATTCACCTTGATGAGGCCCATTGCAGAAGTACTAGTTTATAATTCTGATTCCATTTGCCTGCTCACTGAACACTTTGTATGAAGAGCCCATCACTTCTTGAGGTTTCCTTCTTCTCCTGGTGCGACCATCGATCCAAGAGTCATGATTCATCAGACCGCATGTCATTTCTCCGCTATTTAAAACATTATTATTTATACTCTTTGGGAAATTGAATTCGTTTTTCCCCCGACTCAATATATTTCGTGTGGTATCTGAGATACACTACTAACTATTAATAATGCGCCGGATCTCCTTCTAGAAATGTCATCATCTCTCTCTCTCTCTTTATACGTTTTCTTTGATTAACGCGTGACTTTTTAAATGAGGAAATATCTTTTCCGCGAGTGCGCGGAGCAAATTCACACATACATGATACATAAATAAGCAATTGTACTTTACTTCAGTACAGTGGCGCACACAAGGAAGAGGTCTCGGGTTTGGTCGCCCCCAAAGCCCTTGATTCCCCCCCCCCGATTGATTATAATCCTATTTATATAGTGCGCAAAATTTAATTAAGTACTTGTTTTTAACAATTAATTTTTATGCTAATTATTTATTCAATAGTTAGTTAATTAATTAATTTTTTGTTTTCAAAAATCTTTAAAATCAAAAGAATATGTTGGGCGGAGTATTGGAGATATGAGAATGGTAAACTTTTGACCCTGGACCACCCTTGAAAAATTCCTGCTTGCACCACTGTCTCAGTACTGTTATATCAAGGATAAATCAGCCGAGGCAACATGCAATTCACTGTGTTAATGAGCATTTTGTAGGTTTTATATATTTGCATAGTTATTTCTCACGCCGACTTTTTTTGGTGAGATTTTGTACAATATTACAATTTGACTACCTAAAATTGCACTCATACAAGCGAATATTTTTTAAAATTGAACGACTCATATCCTCTTAACATATGAAATCTCAGAAGCATTTTCCCCCCTGTTTTACACTTTTATTTTTCCTTTCCTTATATCAAAAAATTTCAGCAACGTAAGAAAAATAAAAAATAAAAAGTAAAAAATACACTGTTTTTTTAAATTTTTGATACTTGCACAGGAAAAGTTCATAGATAACAACATCAAAAAAAAAAATGCATTAAAGAATCTCAATATCGGAAAACATGCAATCGAATGCGAACTAGAAATATTTCGAAACCAGAGTAACCAGTAAAAAAGGGAAAGATTCACTTTTTACACAAAAGCAAATAAAAATAAATAAATAAAAGTTCTTGTGTAGCTGAACAAACACTTTTCGCGAAACCATTCTGCAGTGTTTGGGTACACTTTGTTTATCAGCTGAGACCAACCCACCTGCAATTTGCAGCGTTCCTGACCTCTTTCAATTACAGTCCTCCTCACCGAAAGAGGTCAAGGCGTTTAACCTCGGTCAATTCCATCACCCTTCTACTAACCTCAAATAAGGGGAGCTAAAGGTATCACTCAAGCCCGGAGCTATCTCGTGCTCTATTTAGGTCTCTTTAAAGAGCGTCTGTACTCTATACTTACACGAATTGCCAAATAGCTTTGCTTTTGGAACATTCTTACATTTGGCGGAAACGGATATGTTTTATTTTTCCGTGTGAAAATTCTCAAGTTCCTATCTCTTGTTTTTCTGTATTTATCCTTGAAGGGGAAAGATACTCTTCAAATTTACTTTATTTGGTTTTAGCAATAACTAACCATTAGTGGCGCAAGCAGGAATTTTTCAAGGGGGGGGGAATCCAAGGTCGAAAGTCCTCCTTTCTCGTATCATGTTTCAATACATCGCCCATCGTACTCTTTTGACTCTAATTATTTATTCAATAATTAATTTTTTACTGTTTTTTGTTCCAGAAAATCGACAAAATCAAAAGAATATGATGGCGGCGTAATCGAGAAATATACGAGAATAGTGGACTTTCGACCTTGGATCTCCCTCCTTTGAAAATTCCCGTGTGTGCTACTGGTACATACTGTATATTAAACTAAAACTGTAATGAGACAATTATTGCGTCACGAGCAGGAACGCCTAGTTTCGTTCCGACTCTGTCTTAATAAGATCATGATCCAGATCATTTTAATGGCCAAATATTGTTCCCGTACATATTCTCTGAAAACAAAGAATTTCAAACTGCATGTCAACTGGTAAAAAGTGGTAAGACTGTATTATTATATGATGATCATTGTCCAGTGTCCAGGCCTAGATCTAATACCATAAGCACTCTTTCAACTCATTTAGTCGAAATGGGCCATCGGTCGATTCGGTTAGTGCCTAGGTTTTTTTAGATTGCAAATCATGCGCATTTATTTGTTTTAAATTGCCGTTTGAAAGAATATTTGACAATACTGTCTACTTTTGAAGATCTCGGGTAGGACCTACTTTTGTATAGGGGTCCAGAACCTCAAAAAATCTTATGATTTCACTGGACCAAGGGCCTCAAAATGTCTTAAGACGTCCCTGGTCACGAAGATTTCGATATATATGCGATATTTCTCTATCTGAGTTTCCTTCTTAAAGCGGAGCCCAATGTTTACTCTATTCACAGGTTTGTTTTATTACAGTAAATACTCTCATAGGGGACAATGGAAGCATGAAAGAAAACAGATGTATGTTTATTAGAAAGGAGATAGGGAAAGTGACCAATTCTTATATAGCAGAAAATTATGATGAAAATAACTATATCGAAACAATATATTATAACTGTATATATATAACCTATATTGCTTTCCAATGAGCCAATTTCTCGTTGTTGGAAATTTCTATTGTCTCGATGCTGATCAAATATCAAATTTTGAACGTTCTGAAATGTGGTAGAAATTCAGATATCGACTACATTACTACAAATAAATCTTTACCGGCATCACAGCATAA